>JPKZ01002783.1:255228-268600 GCA_000803305.1 Toxocara canis | reverse complement strand
TCCCTCCTCCCCCCTTCCCCCCCCTCCCCCACCTCCCTTCCCTTTCAAAAGTTCAAGGCATCACAGAGAAGTGCGTACGATAACTGTATAGGCGAAAAAGTGAGAGATAAACACCAGAAACTGTGTTGGCAACAATCAATCAAAGATGCACTGAACGGAACGTACCGCAGGCATTCGGTGTTCAAAAGCAACTGAGTGAGCTATAGTGGTACAATGAATGCTAATACCTTGTTGAACAGGTTTACACCCTCGAAAAGCTGCTTCTGGAAACCATTCGCTGTTGTCGAGACAAATCAATCGAGTGGGCCCAATAACACGGAACCCTTGTTTGCATTTCAGCTCAGCAACTTGTACGAATTGAGCTCCGGCGGTGCTGTTGTATATGATCCAACCATTTTCGACACCCGCGAGCACTTCACAGAAACTCTCTGTGGTAAAACATGCCAAGAAATTTCTGATCTATTACAAAAAAAATATGCATACTAATTTAACATGGAGTATACGGCTCACTGGTAAGTCAGTATAGTACTGCCCATTACTGCTACTTCTGAAGGCTATGAAAACTGAAGCTCTGACTGGATGCTCGCTCTAGCGCACCCAACAAAGCGAGTAGGAAGAAAAGACTCATTGCTTCGAATCGCTGGAATGAGGAGAGGAATGGGGAAAATCCAAAAACCTGGCAAAAGGAATCTAGGAAAATGTTATTGGTGAGGATGAATTTAGCTTATAATTTAGTGATATTTAGTGAATTAGAAGCAAAATTCACAAATGCGTTAGTGATCTAGCCGCTATTAGAATTGTCGATTCTATTGTCGATATAAGTGATCTAGCTTATATCGACAATAGAATCGACAATAGAATCGCTATTGTCGATTCTATTGTCGATATAAGTGATCTAGCCGCTATCATCTAAGTTCCACATCAACAAGGTTGTCCAAGTAGTCCGTTGCAAATTCCATCATTTCCTACGTTTGCTCCAGTCCTTTGGTATTCGTGTTTGCCCATCTCTCTTCAAAACTTATGTTCGCCTGTAGTTTGAATATGCTCCTGAGGCTTTAAATGCGCTTAAAAAATGGCTGCATTCGTATGAAGAAGGTGAAATGATTAAGTAGACATAAATAGACCTACATCTGCTCTAGAGAACACTGTTCGGATTCACCCACATAGATCGATCTCAATTTTTTACTTTATCTAAACGAAAATGCAGGCATAACTTCCAGTTACGAAAGCAACATATGAAAGCACCACGCGTCTTTTGCAAACCGCTAGTTAACTGTTGGGATTCACTTATCGCCAATATTGTGGATGCATCAACACTTTGGTGTTTTAAAAGAGATCTGGTAGACTAGCACCTTCCCAGCTAGTGTCGAACTGCCTCGCCCCATTCAGTTATAATTGACTTGCCACCTCCGTTTCCATCTGAGCATAACCTTTCCTTTTTTTTTCTTTTCGCCCCTTTTCATGTTCATTCGTTTTTGTTTCTTTGTTTTTCTTCTATTTCCTATTTCAAGATGCATCTCAGTATTCACTTCTCGAGACTTTGTGTGTTCTTCCCTTTTATTTCTTATGAATAAACGCTTTTATTATTGTTAGTGTAGCAATTCAAAGAAAAATTTTTATGCAAAGTTTATAAGTTCTTAAAATCTCAATTAAACCGCAAGCAGCTCACCATTTGCGCCTTTCAAAACCGTCGTGGAAGGATCGAAGCTCAGCGCGGAAGCGTCTTCTGTCGTAGTCATATTTGTTATTTGATCCTCCTCTATCGTGTTATCGATGAGTTCTGTTACTTCGTTCTTTTCTTGCTTTTCGCCCTTACCTTTATCCCAAATATAACACAGAACCCCAGATGGATAAGGAGCTGATCCTACTGGAGGTGTCGTATCGTTCACCGTATATAAGGAATCTGTAATGTACACAAAAATCTTATGATTCGCAGCGCATGTGTTTTTACTCATCGCATGTGTTTGTGAACTTTTAAAATGAATGGTTATAAGAAACACTGTTGCAAATGTTTGTTGAAATGTGACTCACTGTTGCGGCTTTTCACTACGAATCGTTAGGGTGCAACATGAACTGCTGCTTTAAATGTTGTCGTTGCGAAAAAAGAACCATTGAATTTAATGTATTAGTTCTAAGCAGAAGCCATTACATAAGATGACAACACACTGACATGGGGGATTGAAAATCCCTCAAAGTGTTCAAAAATCTAGTTGAATTTTGTTTTGAAAGTTTCGATGGAGTCATCCCGTAAAAACCAACCAATATTAGTGAGATGAAAGAATTTCCTCAACGGTAACGTTGCACCGCATGCATTTTGTTGCGATGCACAGAAGAAATGCTCCTCCAGTTCGAAATAGTGTTCGTTGGGTCTGTCCTTTTCTGTTCCACTTTCCACAAATTTGTGGTCTATCCTTGCTGAAAATCTATTATTGTCTTTGGAAAAGGGAATTTAATAATAGGCGTTCGGTCCAAAATGCTGGATGGTCACTAGTTGTGCAGCTGCAAAGAAAAAATATGACTGGGAGGTGGATCTCTAAAACAACAACAACTGCATCTACCACAAGGTCCGATAAATATTTTGGTTGCAGCCGTAAAAAGGACGTTTTGATTAGTTTCAAGTTGAAGTTGGCCATCGTTACGTAGATGCAGATATACAGCTGGTGTCAAAGATTGCCGACTACGATTACTGAGCATATTTTTAAGCCAGCTCATTTTTTGCTCCAAAAGACGTCACTTACTGTGCCTGCGATAAGTGCATGAATTAAACCGACGGTTGCACCCAAAGGGTATTTTTTAAATGAATTAATGAACAGAACTTAAACGTTGGGTGAAACCGAATTAGGAAATAATGAAATGAAAATTCGATGGGTTTGGCCAGTCGATTCTATTGTCGATATAAGTGATCTAGCTTATATCGACAATAGAATCGACAATAGAATCGCTATTGTCGATTCTATTGTCGATATAAGTGATCTAGCTTATATCGACAATAGAATCGACAATAGAATCGCTATTGTCGATTCTATTGTCGATATAAGTGATCTAGCTTATATCGACAATAGAATCGACAATAGAATCGCTATTGTCGATTCTATTGTCGATATAAGTGATCTAGCTTATATCGACAATAGAATCGACAATAGAATCGCTATTGTCGATTCTATTGTCGATATAAGTGATCTAGCCGCTATCATCTAAGTTCCACATCAACAAGGTTGTCCAAGTAGTCCGTTGCAAATTCCATCATTTCCTACGTTTGCTCCAGTCCTTTGGTATTCGTGTTTGCCCATCTCTCTTCAAAACTTATGTTCGCCTGTAGTTTGAATATGCTCCTGAGGCTTTAAATGCGCTTAAAAAATGGCTGCATTCGTATGAAGAAGGTGAAATGATTAAGTAGACATAAATAGACCTACATCTGCTCTAGAGAACACTGTTCGGATTCACCCACATAGATCGATCTCAATTTTTTACTTTATCTAAACGAAAATGCAGGCATAACTTCCAGTTACGAAAGCAACATATGAAAGCACCACGCGTCTTTTGCAAACCGCTAGTTAACTGTTGGGATTCACTTATCGCCAATATTGTGGATGCATCAACACTTTGGTGTTTTAAAAGGAGATCTGGTAGACTAGCACCTTCCCAGCTAGTGTCGAACTGCCTCGCCCCATTCAGTTATAATTGACTTGCCACCTCCGTTTCCATCTGAGCATAACCTTTCCTTTTTTTTTCTTTTCGCCCCTTTTCATGTTCATTCGTTTTTGTTTCTTTGTTTTTCTTCTATTTCCTATTTCAAGATGCATCTCAGTATTCACTTCTCGAGACTTTGTGTGTTCTTCCCTTTTATTTCTTATGAATAAACGCTTTTATTATTGTTAGTGTAGCAATTCAAAGAAAAATTTTTATGCAAAGTTTATAAGTTCTTAAAATCTCAATTAAACCGCAAGCAGCTCACCATTTGCGCCTTTCAAAACCGTCGTGGAAGGATCGAAGCTCAGCGCGGAAGCGTCTTCTGTCGTAGTCATATTTGTTATTTGATCCTCCTCTATCGTGTTATCGATGAGTTCTGTTACTTCGTTCTTTTCTTGCTTTTCGCCCTTACCTTTATCCCAAATATAACACAGAACCCCAGATGGATAAGGAGCTGATCCTACTGGAGGTGTCGTATCGTTCACCGTATATAAGGAATCTGTAATGTACACAAAAATCTTATGATTCGCAGCGCATGTGTTTTTACTCATCGCATGTGTTTGTGAACTTTTAAAATGAATGGTTATAAGAAACACTGTTGCAAATGTTTGTTGAAATGTGACTCACTGTTGCGGCTTTTCACTACGAATCGTTAGGGTGCAACATGAACTGCTGCTTTAAATGTTGTCGTTGCGAAAAAAGAACCATTGAATTTAATGTATTAGTTCTAAGCAGAAGCCATTACATAAGATGACAACACACTGACATGGGGGATTGAAAATCCCTCAAAGTGTTCAAAAATCTAGTTGAATTTTGTTTTGAAAGTTTCGATGGAGTCATCCCGTAAAAACCAACCAATATTAGTGAGATGAAAGAATTTCCTCAACGGTAACGTTGCACCGCATGCATTTTGTTGCGATGCACAGAAGAAATGCTCCTCCAGTTCGAAATAGTGTTCGTTGGGTCTGTCCTTTTCTGTTCCACTTTCCACAAATTTGTGGTCTATCCTTGCTGAAAATCTATTATTGTCTTTGGAAAAGGGAATTTAATAATAGGCGTTCGGTCCAAAATGCTGGATGGTCACTAGTTGTGCAGCTGCAAAGAAAAAATATGACTGGGAGGTGGATCTCTAAAACAACAACAACTGCATCTACCACAAGGTCCGATAAATATTTTGGTTGCAGCCGTAAAAAGGACGTTTTGATTAGTTTCAAGTTGAAGTTGGCCATCGTTACGTAGATGCAGATATACAGCTGGTGTCAAAGATTGCCGACTACGATTACTGAGCATATTTTTAAGCCAGCTCATTTTTTGCTCCAAAAGACGTCACTTACTGTGCCTGCGATAAGTGCATGAATTAAACCGACGGTTGCACCCAAAGGGTATTTTTTAAATGAATTAATGAACAGAACTTAAACGTTGGGTGAAACCGAATTAGGAAATAATGAAATGAAAATTCGATGGGTTTGGCCAGAAGGAAAAAAAGGCTTTGGAAACTGCCAACTCTCAAGAAATATGGATATTCCGAAGTAAGAAATAGTGCCGAAAAGACCCATGCGAAGGTGCTGTCGAAGTGCTCAAATTGTGTAAGAACACTGGAAGCGTTGATAAGTGCTCGCGTCAAACGGAGTTTATCATTGTTTTCCCGGAACTTTCAAAGCATGGCGTTCCAAGTCTTTTTACCAGAAAAGCTTCCATTCGAAACCAGAAGGGAAACTGGAGCCCGGAAAATACTGGAATCTCGGGGTTCCGGAATCAGAATTCCGGCTCAATCCCAGACTGCGTGTAGTAGCTGTCCTATTGGTGCCAATTAAAAAGCAAGCTTTTGCCACTTTATATTACGATTTACATAAAAGGTGTGATGTCGGTAGTTTACGTTCCAATAACCTAAACTAGTCTCACTTCTTACTTTTACCTACGTGAGGTTTTCACGAGGACAACAGCGACATAGTGCGTACGAGGAATGCAATCTATGTAAAACAAAAAAATGCTCAATTACCAAATATGCCATCCTGAGTGTCAATCATTTGACGCATTTCGATTAGGCAATCACAGCTGCCCTTTGATTTTGCCACTCGACCCAGTTGATCCTACAATACAAATTTCTAAGGCTATAGCCAATTAAAAAAGTAACATGTGTCACAGAAACGCGACATGTGAAGAAACACAACGCATGTGAAACAGGCGCAGGGGCACGCTTTACGCTGATATGCATGGCTTAAGTATATGAGGACTCTAACTCTCTCAGTTCTTCCACGTCTTGCAACGGAAGTATACGAAGCACGATGGGCTTATAGCAGTGCGCGCGATACGTCCACAAATACGATCAAGCACATCGGTATCACCGATGTGCTTGATCAAGCATGAGCGCGTTCAAAAATCACATATACGGGTCAAGCAAGAAACGTCCACGACACGACAGTTTATGACTGTTTTTTTTTGAAACATTGGTTTCACCGAGCGCAGCAGCTCATGCTTGTGCGCCATCCTTTGTTTATGCCGTCCGTGGCGCACGTTTTCGATTTGTTTGGTGCTCTGGTGAAGAGAATTGAAACACATTTACGTCCGTGTGAAGTGAGATATAGAGCGCAAAATACTTTTTTTTTTCCCACGTTTTGCATTGATTAGTCAGAATCTCGCCTAAGGCTGAAAAAAACATAAAACAAAAGATCCCGTATGTTAAACTAAAACGCTCTACAGCGTGCATTGTTCCCTCATTACACGCTGTGCAATACAGTGTGCGCACCGCTCGGTAAAGAAGCGATTGCTGAACAGCGCAAAACAATAGATTCAAAAGCGGCCTATTTACAACGGTTACATATGGTCTGTCCTTTCCCAGTTTACCATAGTGCCGCACGATCCATTACTCGTTTTCCTTCGCTTGTACTGATTAGTTCGTCAGAATGTCGAAATAAAACCAAATCTTTAGCTCTATCTCTCACAATCCAACTACGAAAAAAAAAAGTGTATGCGAAAATTCCGACTGATGATGGCGCCTGTCAAATCAGCTTTTTCTTCGATAGCAACATTCAAATATCGGTATGAGACATAATGGGTACCTTGAGAACATATCCGAAAAGATCGTATGAACCGCTTTCAGGATCGATCGCAACGCTTCTTTTGGTTGTGTAGTAATGATCATGGAAAGGGGCTGCAAATCTCGTTTTTTTCACTGCAGTCGTTGTTCAACGTGTCATCGAAATTCGCACACTTCGATAAAACACAAATGTCAGCTAACCGTGCGATGAACAATCACAAAGTGTGCCCTCTACGACCGATGGTTAGGAAGTTGGTTTTTTTTTCGTGTGGACGACTCTTTTCCGCCCACTTTATCTGTTTCGGGACATCAAATATTGTCCGTTCAACTATGTAAAACGTTTCTGTCCTTGTCATAGCACAGCATTCAAAAGGCCTCAACAGTTTTTAGCAAAAACTTTGCTAAACTTAAATCACTAAAATAAAAGGAAACTCAGTCAAATTTGATTTAAGAAACCAGAAGCACTATTTACAAGCTTATTAAACGATTCAATTTTTTATGGGATGAACCAAGTTAGTGCGAGCAACAAATTCAAATGCTTTTTCACTACAGCTTCTTTTTGTCGACATGCTACATATAAATAAATATTAAATGTGACTATGCGAATAACAACTACCTGGTCGTTTGTTTTCGAAAACGTTTAGTGTCACAAGAACATCATCGCTGATTGCATTCTGCTCACAAGTAAAATTTGTGATTAGAAGATTTGTTTCCACCTCGGATGGCATTTCTATGTCACCTAAATTGTTTTTCTGAAAAGGTTTAAAGATTTTGAAGAAATTTCTGAGAAGATTGAAGGAAAGAAAGGATAAAAGTCAAACTGACTGCCAAATATGGACGGCATTTCCAAAGATATTACTAAGAAGCAGTTCATAGAAAAAGTCACAATGTATACTGAAAAAAATGACATGCTTGCTTTCTGCACTAGAGTATCAGAATTTTCCGCCAAAATGCGGTTATCGGCCAGGACAGCTTAAGGAGGAAGGGATGAAAATAAAAAATATAAATTTTAAGAAAAGCATGGAAAATTTTATCGCTAAACTGTGCGTTCCACATGTAATCCATTCATGCTTACTAATGACTATGTTTGGAGCTTGCCTATTCCAAACACAAGCCGCCACTTAAACATATGAAGACAAAATTATTAGTGGTCACATCCATCACGTTCTAAAGCCTCCTTGCATTCGCATGCTACATTATCTTCATGCAAAACTTTTTTTTCACTACGAGATGCAAAACAGGTTTTGTGAGAGTCTAAGAGCGCGTTTTTCTTACTATTCGAAGCAGTTGCAGTTTGCAAAGACGACCATCCGAAACAAATTGGCGATCCTTCAATTGTATAACCGTTAATGTTCGTATCTTTGGAGAACGAATACGCGTGATCTGAACACTTTTACGCTTATTTCTTTGATAAACTATCAAACATATTGTAAACAGTTCGTGGAAAAAACATTTTGTCGAACAGCGATTAAAATATGTATAAAACAAAAACTATTTCTTCAAAAGGATTGTCGGAAGATATTTTAATTTAAATGTTTCAAAAAATCCCAGCGCCACAGTGCAAACGTTTTTCAAAACGTCCCTATTTTCCATAGTTGCCAGCGGCACACGTAGATGGGTGAGAGGAGAGAAGGGAGACGGCTGATGGGCCAGACACTTCGGATAATAGGAGGACAATGGAAACAATTTATTACGATCACTTGAACTGAATGTCGCCTTAGACGATGTTTCGAAAGTTTGGAGAGAAGCATGGTGAAGGAGAAATGAGAGCTGTTTGATTTATTCAGTTGTAACCTCAGGAGTGCGAATGGGTGAGTTTATTTATGCGAGTGATCTAATGAAGCCAACACTGGATTATGGAAGTATCCGACCCGTTTCGTCGATCGTACTGCTCGGAGTCCCAGCCAAACCCTACACCATGCCCATAATAGCTTATGCATGAAATCTACGCAGTCATCTTCAAGTTTAAAGCATATCAACACACGCAACCGGGAAAGTGAGCTATGATAGTTTTCTGAACTCCAGAAGCAGTTCTTGGAGAAATACGATTGAAAGTTTTGCTCTGTTCATTGATCGAATTGAAGACTTACCAAACTGTCTAATAAACAAAGCGCAGTAGCAACTCGAAAATATGAGACGCACAAAATGACTTACGGATTCCGAACTGTGTTAGCCTGTAGTAGCGATAAATAGGCACGTTTGCACCGCAGTCTCCATTCACAGTTACGCAATAAATGCGTTGAACCGTAGCGAGTAGTTTGTAGCCTTGTGGTGCCATCCTCTCGAGTATCAACGCTTGATGAAGCACCGATCCTAAAGAATATTCTAAACTCACCATTGATTTTCTATATTGGGGTTGTGCTTATACGATCGTAAACATTATAGCGTGTTTATATGTGTAAATGTTGAGTGCTGCTTGAAAATGTTTAAGAGAAATGATGTTATGCCATTCAACAGTCATGTGATAAGCATGCTCAGTTCATTGTTTTCTGCAGTTTAAAACCTTTCATGAATTGCATAACAAGACATCATCTCTGCTCAGAGATGCTATGTTCACGCGGATTGCCTTCACATCACATTGCATATAGATAGGCCTTCAACCAAGTGGGAGGAAGGGAAGAGAACGAATTCGGAAAACGGCACTAACCAAAGGTTACGTTTCCAGCGAACCAACACGAATTACCTTCTCCTCTCTAAAATATTTGTTTTCTTTCGTTCTCTTCAGTAGTTTGTGCTGGAAGGCTTTCGTATTAGTTCAGTGCTTGTTTTCTGCAGTTTAAAACCTTTCATGAATTGCATAACAAGACATCATCTCTGCTCAGAGATGCTATGTTCACGCGGATTGCCTTCACATCACATTGCATATAGATAGGCCTTCAACCAAGTGGGAGGAAGGGAAGAGAACGAATTCGGAAAACGGCACTAACCAAAGGTTACGTTTCCAGCGAACCAACACGAATTACCTTCTCCTCTCTAAAATATTTGTTTTCTTTCGTTCTCTTCAGTAGTTTGTGCTGGCAGGCTTTCGTATTAGTTCAGTGTAGAAATTTTTAGAACGCATTGTTTGGCTCAACAAAAAAACCTTTTAGCTCTCTTTAATGGCATATTTCTCGATTCGCTTCGCTTGCATAAGTTCATAGTTTTTAGGTTGGTTTTGCTTCCATCAATATATTTTCCATTTGCTCCGCTTCTATTAATTAAAGTTTATCAACCCAGTTCGTCTTAACCATTCCAAAAATTTTCGGCTCGCTTACTTCGCTTCATTCGAAAAAGAAACATCACGAATCGGGATCTATACGTTCATTCAGGCATATCACAGAAGTTTTGATTTAAGATTTCATGACATCAGAAAACAAGTAAACATCGAGCAAAACCATTTCTTCAAAAGGACTGTCGAAGGACATTTTAATCTAAACCTTTCGAAAAATTCCACCGCCAGGAAGCAAACGTTTCTCAAAACGTTCCGGTTTTCCATACATGCCAGTGGCCGAAGTAGATAAGGAGGAGGGAGCTGAGAGACAGGCGACGGGCCAAACAATTCGGAATTTTTTGCGAATAGCGGAAAATTGTCAAGGAATTTTCCAACATTTCGCAGTGTCACTAGAACCAAAAAAGGTCACAGCTGAATTCAGTACGAATTTTTTGAAGTTAACGAGCGATAAAAATTATTTGAGATATATTATTATTGCTGGCAATCTGCCGAAGCCCACCTACCCTTCTTTGCGCAAAGCGCTGATAAGTGCTTATGATCACTTAATATGCCTTCCTGTAAAATGCTCAAAAGTACTTTTTTTTTTAGCGACTGTTCGCTCATCCATTATAAAACTATCAGCTTTTCGTCACCCTCTCTTGAATACCCGAAATGAAAGAAGCGTTGCATGTTTGTTACACGGCATCTTATTGTTCTCATTATCAATATATCTTCATTGAGTTGAACGCAGAAATGTTTCAAATACGAATATTGTACAGTGCTAGCGATTCGCGACAGCGATTTATTTAAAATTGTTGAAGCATGAGGTCTTAGGATTCGCGGTCGAAATAAAAACTGCAAAGTTATGAGCCAGATCGACAATTCACGACAACCCCTCACCCACCCATCCCCCTTCCCTCCCCACGCCCCAATCGTCATCAGCGCAAATCCTGATAGCGATCATGCTTGTAGATGATATTTCAACAAGTGATCACAAAAGGACACCCATCATATAATGACTATGAATCAAGCAGAATTAGGTGACGAGAGTAAATATTGACGTCTAGTTCTTGGCCGCTACACGTCCAATAAAATGCCAACAATGACGCTGAAAGCGATGGTGGAGTTACTGAAGTGGCAGAACACTTACCGTGTTCAGCAGTTGCTTGGTTGGCAGTTAGCTCCATCATGCACTGTTCGGGACATCCACGAACGGTTTGATTCTCACTGACCAGAATCTCCGAAGGTTGTATCACAAAACCGTCGATATGTTTCGTTGATATTCTATATATGGATTTTATGCCATCCTCTTTCAGATAGACATGAGCCGCCTCTGCAATCAAAACATGTAACTCTCTGTTCCTACTGGCACTTGGGGAATAGACTTGTCAATATCGTTTTTGCATCTTATTGTTAATTATTTCAGCGATTTCCATTCGTTCACTGAACACATCCATCATCGCTGTCATCGTTGTCATCATCGCTCATACGTTTCTTTCTGTCGTATATCTTCAGCTCACAGTCCAAGAAAGAGACTGTATTTACGGCCAGTGAGTAACACTACAGACAGAAAACGTTTGTGAGCTCATTCTTATCATCTTCCACATGAGTTTTGAATGTTTAAATTTTATCCATCCTTAGATAGTTATGGTTTTCTTACCAGTCAGATCAATCTGGAAATGAATCAAACGATTGAAAAGAAGCTATCACTTATTGAAATGTTTTTTCATCAATCTTTAACAGTTTAGCGCCGGCCTATGGAACGGCCTACGCCGGCCATACATCATCACGCAAATCTCGAAAATGTTTTTTTTAAATTGAAAAACCGCATGTCATAATGTTATTTCAGTGATTTCCATTCGTTCACTGAACACATCCCCCCTGAACCTGTGGTGCACTTGAGCAATTGTACTCTCAATATCGTTGCGTTCAAATGTCGCATTTGCAAATGGTTTATATGTTGAAAGTTTGTTTGCCTCTTTGAGTATTTCTTTTGAATACGCTAATGTTTGGTTCGAAGTGGTGCGTGAAACGCGTTTCTCACATACGTATCATGAAGTTATCGTTCACAAGGACGTTGACAGTAGACCATTTTGGGACAAAACCGCTTCACACGCTCACATCGAATCATTATGATGGCTCGCCAACAACCTGCCTTTTCAATGCTTGCGCGCTTTTGACGTGCTGGGAACAAGCAAACATCTACCTGGACGGTGTGGCCGTAGCTAAGGTGATTATGTCATTAGTTATGTTTTTCTTTGGAATTCTTTGAAATTCGTTGCTTTTTTGTTGTTGTTTGATCAAACCTTGTCCGTACGAATAATATACTACAGATGCGTGTTTAATTTTACATCGAGATTTTCCGTATCATTGTTATGTTCGTCCAAAATATTTGTTAAAACTTTCTTTGTTAGGCTAATTTTATGAATAAACTTTGTAGGAAGATATGTATTAAACAATTACTAAACAAACCACATAAAATTGTTGAGGACGATTGTTTGTTGAATTCAGAAGCACTTGCTAAGTGCGATTTCAATGTTTGCTTTTGCCGCGTATTGAAAATTTTCCAATTCATATGCCCTATCTAATAAATTTACAGTCCAGCGCTATTTACGGTCGAATGAAAACGCCAAAAATCCGTTACATCATCTTAACTCATTGCATCGCGGCTATTTTAATTCATAATTTTCGCTTTTAAGAGCCATTGCACTCAGGCGAGACGACCGATGAGTGAAAATTAATGTGCTTCTACTATGCACCAAAAATTTACGTTACTGCATCGCAGTAAATGACTGTGAGCGGCATCCATACCGTCGATGTGGTGGTAGTTGTCCTGGTGTGGCTGTTTCAAGGAACGTTTTTTCTATTGCTTTATTGCTTCGTTTTCCTAAAAGGTGTAATATCTCCGTCTCTCACTGCCATCAACTTATATCCATCAGACATTTTTTAAAGAATACATATTACTTACTCCATATGCTTATAATACACATTACTTATTTTTATATACATATAACACAGATCACCTAAGAGTGACTTTTCCGAGAAAGGCCGCTAAATGCAGCGAACGAATCTAAACGAAAACCGGTTTTTTTTACATTAAACTCAACTTACTTAGTGAGATCTCCTTTGGTATGGTTGTGAACGGACAAAACAAGGATGCAAATACTCCATAAAAAGTGGGAATCCACGTTAGGAATGCGAACAACGCACATCTCAGTTGCATGAGAGTGATCAACCTGTAAGTGATCAATGCTTAATCCGCGTCATTTTGTTTCCATTATGATCCAATTACCAGCGTCAGCTACGGAAATGAACTGACCGTGGCTATTAAATGATTTGCAGCAAGTTTTAATGGACGCAAAACTTATACGGTTATGTTTGAACTATAAGAAGTCTTATTTCGCAAAACTGGTGACAGAGATGCAGGAGGAACACAATCACCTGATATTTCCCCC
>JPKZ01002783.1:210392-248390 GCA_000803305.1 Toxocara canis | reverse complement strand
CTCCCCAATTCCCCCCCCCCCCCTCAAAAAAAAAACCACGAAAATACTGGAAACAATCATCTCACAACAACCTCAGTCAGCATTCGCACTCTGTCTCAACTTTTCCCGAACTTCTTCGATCGTAATATGCTGCGAATTCACCGACACAACTTTGGATCTCGAACGAGTTCCCTGAAAAAGACTATAGCAAAAACTGAAATACACTTTCAGTACTTTCAAAGCCCGGTATCTTAAAAGCAATTTCACATCGTTTAAGTTGGTCACTAGATGAAAATTTGAAAACACCAAAAGTACTCGTACTAAAATGCGTTAGAAAACATGCCAGGAGACTGACATCGAAAATCAAATAAAAGAACGCTTAGCTGCACATAAACGTTTTTGCAATGTATGCATATGTGTACATACGTATATATATGTGCATACATATGATACATATATACGTACATTGCAAAAATTGTATGTAATTGCAATATTGTACATTTGGGAAGCGTTTCTTATATATTTTAATTGTAATTATTGCAATTATTAAAGCGTTTCTGTGAGCGCGTTGTACAGATATCATGAAGAACTCAACACAACAATTCATCGAAAGCTGTTATATTTGTGCCATCAATACTGCTGCTGATGCATACCTGTTAATATAACGAGTAAAACACCCAATTAATTTTCAACGACAGAGTAATTCTCTCCCTACGTAATCACTTATTCCTTGTTCACGAAAGTCTGTGGGCGGGCTAAGTCAATACGAGGCTTTCGATCTAGACTGCAAAGTTCAGTGAACGCAGAAAGATGCACTCAATACTACAACGTGCAGACTACATTACACAAATCCGTCATTAAAACGTCATCAGTGAACAAAATACGCGTTACCTTTGTTCTTCGCTCCCTTAAACTGACCGGTCAGCTGTACTTGGCTCGTTCTATATAAACCATCACAACCGTCATGGACCCTAGCTTGCGAAGGTCTTTTCGCATATTTTGACTTGTTTTTCATGTGCAGGGGTGATTTCTGTGTCGTTAGAACGGTTTATTATGTATCCTACCTATATCGTAGAATAAGACCTCCTTAACGCTATCTCAAATGGAGGAAAAATCTTCCTCAGAGTTTCCCGATAACTTAATATTGCTTAGAGGAAGAATGAAGGCCACTCGGCGCATTACATAATAACCTAGAAACTGATTTTCGATATTTACATCTCGTTTCAATAAAAATTGTCCAAACGTATTTTGCAGGATGTGTAAATCAATTGAGCGCAGAAATCTCAGATCAGCTTACCATTCCCTCAATCTGTGAACTTCTTTGCAACCTGAAATTTTAAAGGCATCGATCTGCAGCTTTTCCGCTCCGATTTTTTTTCCCAGTCCCCATTTCTTTTTGTTCGTTCTTGTCATACTACCTTTCCATTTTTTTGAGCGGGTTGCGACCTCATCTAAAAATCGGGCCGCGACCTGCAGCTTCGCCTCCCTTTCTTAGTTGGTGACGGAAAAGGAGGGGTGAGGAGTAAAACTAATATATGATAGTAACGAGGAGACGCGTTCCTTATCTGTAAATGTGTTATAAACTGAAGGTGAAACAAAAAACTGACTGAAATACAGCATATATCGACTTGAAATGATGCAACGAATAGAAGGAAACAAAGCAATGAGAGAATATGAAAGACAGCAAGAAGACAAAAAGAAAAGATAAGTAAATTACCGCATCGAAAGAAACATCACTTTTGCGCAAACCAAGGATCACAGCGATCGCCTCCCTTAGCGTATCGTTGGCTTGTCCGTCACGCGGTGGTGCTGCTATCGCAACCTCTATTTCGCTGTCGCCGATCTCTTCAACAACTATTTTCTCTTTTGATGCAAACAATCATCATGTTCGATTAGTGTTGTTTGTTAGAAGGCGCAAAAGCATCTTCTATAAGAAAGCAGAATGCATCGTAATCGACAATACATCAATAATCGGCACCACGTAAGCGAAATAACGTTGTTTTGAAATTTGCGTAGACGACATTCTTTTGCGCTCATGTCCTCATTGTTATCGCGAAAACATTAAAATGAAAATATGAAAAACGTAATGGAAACTAGTCAATCACACATAAAAATGAACTATTAATGTAAATTTGTTAAGGCTGAAAAATAAACGAATGAGTTACCTGTAACTCGGCTTTTCTTTGCATTTGGTTTCGCATGAATTCTGAGCACGATACGACCGTTTTTGTCCATCGAAATAGATGCGTCTTCTTTTTTGTTCTAGAAAGGACATCTTTTTTAGGCGATATCCATAAAGAATAACACGATGGCAATGGGAAAAGCTCATGAAGAACATTTTTTAAACGACAAAGATAACTCACATAAGCGATTAAATTACATAAAATTATATAGATTTTCAAAAAGAAATATCTCGATGGCATACAAAAGCATTCAAGATTATAGTCTAATTTCCCAAAATTACGCCAAGAAAAAAAAGGAAAGCTTATCGTTTCCGAATTACTAGGCACCTTAAATTTGTAACTTAGAAGTGTTGTAGGTGTGATGAAGAGAACGGATAAGGAATAAACGCTCAGTAAGTAAACAAACTTTCGATGCTCTCGCATTCACTGCTGACGTTGCAATTTCTCGACGTTCCATCGATTTGTGCAGATAGTGTGTTGTTCGGATGCAATTTGTGTACCAATCACTTGCCTTCTTCCTCAAAGTCAACCAACTAAAATGTGCATTGCTTAGGGCGAAAGACAGACATATCACCACAAGTATTCGAAATTTCACTCAACTTTACTATCACGATGTACAGCGTTTGGATGTGGTCGGTGAAAATGGGCTGTTAGTTTGATTTAAACACACCTAGCAAATTCGGGATGTTCATTTTAGGAAAAAAAATTTCTTTCTCAAATGAAAGCGCGTAGGGATTGGTCCGACCAGTCCTCTTCATTTGTATGTGAAAATATTTTTTGCGCTTCGAAAAAATTTTTCAGTTGCGCAACGTTGCATGTTCGTCGACGTTTACTAACCTTGTACATTGTGAGAGTCATATTTGCTACTCGGACTACTGTAGTAAATATATACCCGTGATGATGGCTTAATAAAGCGGACAGGGGAAAGAGTGCGAGTTCAGCCAAGATGCATAGAAAACAAAACAATCCACAGTTTTCGTCTCCAAATTAATGGAATGGGTATTCTGCGTAATGCGTATGCATTAAGATGTTTGGGCTTCAAGCTAATTTTCGAATTTGTCGGGCTGCAAACTCGAGACAGAGCTCGAGCGTTGCTCGGCTCGGTCCAACTACCCCCTTCCCTCTCGGCAACATAAAGTTTTTGCTCGCATCGTCGTTCATTCACGACGACATTGTCAACTGGAATAGAAAAGCGATCTATGGACCACACATATCGCACATGGAGGTCATTGCAATCAGCAGTAGCACGCAGCAATTAGCTTAATTCGCTTTGCATATTGCTTGTTAGCCGCTCCTGATGGAGTGGCCGCAGAAAAATGCACTGGAAATGGTCTATCTATGCATGCAGACAGTTTCGCAGGTGTGCGAGCAGTCTTGCTACCATCGCTCATTCTATCACTTTTGCGTTTTTCATAGTGATTTTGGGTACTTCAAAACAACCAGCTCATCTGCTACGCATATCAATTTAAAAAAAAAAACTTTTGCGTTACATAAAATACTAAATTATTTTCTACTCTCTAAATTCATAATGAAATTTTTTAGTGTCAATCTGTTTCGGACGTCTTGATCGCTTCGTTTTTATTTCATTCGTTGAGCGTTCTTCCCTGTTTTACTTTTTTTTCCCAATATATGAAACGTAGTTCTTTTAGCTGAGACTTTTGCATGGACCTATTCGTTTCGAGAAGAGCCTATCACAAATGGTTGCAGTGCTTACATGGTCACAGAAGAAACAGGACTGCGTAACGATGTTAGCATTCTAGATGGACGAACGACCGTTGCGAACGGCAGCCAAGAATTGATCTGGTTCATACGCCCCTCCAGACGCCAACTAGGGTCGTTCGCATTCTAGAATCCTTGAAATAGCGCTGTCCCAGTGCAGTGACATGTCACAATGGAAAAAAAGACCAGTATTAAATTTTTAAGACTCGGGGCATTCCGGCTCAACAAAATGTCCAATCAGATTACAAGAATGCGAAAGCTAATTATACCCCCAAATTTACATGGGGGAAGTCCTTAGATAGATTATGCGCGCGCAAATTCACAATACACAGTTGTCTCATAACTCTTCACTCTAATGCCATAAAATGGTAACGGCTCTATAAGTTATTGCGACAAGTGACTTCTCTGGTTTAGAAAAGTAACGCAAAAACTTTGCAAAAGTTTGCATAATTAGCATCCTGCCTGCGGTCCACCGCGCTCCTCGAAGAGCTTATGAAACCGTTTCGAGAGATCATCGCATCACTACGTAGGCAAAATGAATACTGCTATAGCGAGCGCCGTGTGGCGTTGTTGTCGCGTTTCGTTCTCGACCACCACCTGCGAAACGTTTTTATGTTCGAGGGAGCAAAGTGCGTACTCATCGTGGTCCGTTTACAACTAAGCTTTTGCATGTACTCTTCCGTGAAAAGAAAAACGGTATTGTTTTGTTAGCTTTTTATTGTACCTTCCGGATGTAAATGTTGCGTCCCGTGGGGAATTCTAAAACTTGCGTCTCGAAAAACAGAACACATCATCATGGAAAACGAAAACTCAACAACTGCCTGCACCATATACTGGACGGTTCCTTCACTGCAGCAAGGGTGTAAGCAGTAGTGCTGCAAACTCAGATCAAGGCGCTGGAGAGAGGCGGGCGGGCAGTTTGTTGGGGCCTCGTGACCGTTGCGTATCGTACATTTGGTGCAAAGGCGATTGATGTGATGGGTGTGCGCATTGTGTACGTCGTTTTGGACGGTAATAGGTGCGAGTCATAAATGGTGTGCGGTATGAGGTTGGGAAGTAGTGCTTTGTGCGCTTCGCGTGTTGTGCACGTCCACATAGGCGTTAAAATTTGTTAAGTTAACGGCATGGAAGCGGCTGTTCAGTGGTCACATTAATCGTTGATGTTGCTAAACGGAATTTGCCTCTTATTGCGCTTCGCATTTGCCCCTTCACTAGTATTTGTGTAGGCGCACGTTTTGTCGCTTTTTTGATTTGCCTATTTAGACAGTATTAGTGATGAAAGTTTTGAGGCAGTTTCGGTGAAGAGATGTCATTTTATACAGTAATGAAGTGCAGCATTTTGATTAGCTAGTACTGTCGAAGTGTGTTCGTTGCAAATAGTTTACTGTTGCCCATCTTAGTCCGGCTGTTGCGTTTATCGTCATGTTGCTTGCACGCTTAACACGAACGCCGTCGTTAGAGCGAGGAGAGATTATGAACAGCTCAAGTAAAGGTAGTACTTTTAGACAAGTAAATTAATACAGCAGTGAGCGTGGACTAATTGGAACCATTTGCTCGATTTGCTAATCGAAATATTCGCCTTATTCAGCTTCTCAGCGTTCTCAGCGATCTTAAACCAAAATATGTACATCTGAACATATTTTGGTTTAAGAGCTGGATTCTTTTTTTGTTAATTTGTTGCATTCTTCATTTTTTTTAATACTTGAAATAGGGATAATGCGTGTTGTTATTGACTGTACTTGTTAACTTTTTCAGCATTAATATCTTAACGACTTTGCAATATTGTTAGGGAATGCCGGTTATGAGTGGCACGGAGAGCGCGTCGTCATACGTTGGCCAGCTCTGCACTCGTCTCTATGCCACTTCAGTCGTTCAGCAGGTTGGTGCCTAATTTTCGCATCTTTTGTGTTGAAGAGGATGACTCGGTTTTTTTTTCTCTCGAATGCGATCAGTGGCTGAACAGCGGTAAAGAGATTGTCACAAAACAGTTTTCACTCATTGCTGTTGAACTTTCGTCAGATTAAGATATCCGACGTGGATTTATTTTGAAATTTAAATTTTCGCTAAATTCTTTATCACGCTTCTTCTCTGGCCGTTAGGTTCTAGAAGCTAGAGGTCAGTCTTTGTGGGACTCTTTGTATCCATGTTCGTTAGGGAAGTGAACTCTAAAAGCTTGTCTAGATTCTTAAGTGTGTATGTTAGCAAGTATAAAATCGCTAGCTTGTTTTAAGAATTATGTACGCAAACGATTGCTTTTTATCAGAGCTTTTTTATCAGCATTTTGCGTCAGTCAAAAAGGTATGTGGCATCCTAAATAAATTTTTGTTTCGAAATCCCGTTCACTTTTTGAGATTTGTGATTAGTATGAAAGCAATTTTGTTTGCTTCTGTTCCGCTCCAGTCCCGTAAAATAGGTTTCATATACAGGAGGTGTGCTACACAGATTAATTTTTGGTAGTATGCGCTATTCACTATCCACGTCAGTTCTTATCTAAATCTCATTTAGGAACGGAGCAGAAGTCACTCACTACCTTTTGTGAAGCCCGTGTTAGTTGAAGGCGTGATTACCGTACATGAGCCAGTGTCGTTAGCAGATTTGGAGCAGTTCATCCCTATCGGCGGCTACCCACTCTTACTCTTTCCTTCCCTGAGGGTCGGAAAAAAAAACCCGGTCCCTAAGAGGCACGGCATCGACCCACAACAGTCGCGGAATCTCATGCTCAGAAGCAAACAATTCTTCGTACATTATGGAGAGCCGGGGTATAAATAATCTGTAATTAAACCGTTGTTATGCATCACGCGAATTCGGTTATTTTCGTGGGAGTAGGCAATTTCTCTGTCTTTCGTAGTCAGGATGAGGAGTTGATTTCAGTGGGAATACTGCTGTCGCGGGGGAATGACTTCATTTTGTTGGTTAGTCCAGAGGAACTTAAGATTTAAGGTTGCAAAAGGGCAGATGTTGTAAAAGGATAAATTTCAATTTTTTTTATTGGGCTGCGTGTGCGTGAGCGAAGAAAGTGTGCTAGTGCCGCTTAAAGGACCATTGAGAGCATGATAAAATTGCCGTTGCATGAACGCAATACGTTTCAGTAAGGCAAAGAAGTGGAAGTTGGTTGTGTGGAAAAAAACTTATTGTATTACAAAAAAACGCATATTTTTCGCGTGGACATGACGTCGCAATAATGTGCTTGGTAAACTTAAATTTGGTGAAGCGCTTTTGAGTGGTGACGGGAACCAAAACAAGGAAAGTGCATTCGGCAGCAGCAAGACTCCAAAATTAGTAAAGAAGATTCGCTGTCCATCCGCGCGTGGAGTTTTGCCGTAATCGCATAAGTGATGATGCCCCCACTTTCGCATTCCCTGTCATCACAAAACGACATCGCTGTGTTCCCCCTTTATTGGTTTGCCATTTCTCACTATCATTCCTTGCTTACTGTAGTAGTGAAAGAAGAATAGTCGAGGAGAGGAGAGTTCACAACTCCCCATATGAAGATAACTTCTTTGTTCAGAGATCCGCGAGGCGCTTCAGTAGGAGACATTCCTTGCTCAGAGGCCCTCACGTGTCATTGCTGTGCGATGGATTGTCCAGCATGGACACACATTCGATTATTTTTCGATTATTTTATAAGGCTGTCTGACTTATCTAAATGATGCTTCTCTATGTATATTTTAAAAAGGTGGTCGGGAGTGGGAAAGATGCGAGGTGAATGCGGTTGAATGGTAGTTTGAAAGTGACGACGGTCAAGGGCGTTTTTCAGAAACATTTCTAGCTAATATTTAAGGGTGCAAAGAGGTTTAACTCACTGTCGGTCACAACAGCGTCACAAATAGAACTACGTTTAACACAGCTGTGATGTTTGGAAGAGTTAGTGAGGTGTTGCAGATGCTTTATGGCTATGACCGCACGAAGCATAGTTGTGCGCTGATGGAACGAACTCTGGGTGGCGTCGAGTCTCGTGTCCAAAATGCAGCTCAGATGGCTGTTCCCGTCTACGAGCATTACTGCCAGCCGCCCGTTGACGCTGTGGTCAATTTTTGTTATAAAGGTAGGTTCAATATTTTTTTTTGGAATATGCAGCAAACGTCTTGTCGATTCAACGAGTTCGTATGAACCAAGTGACGAAGGCATCGTCACGCGTGCACAGTAACGAGAACGCGAGGCCACTGAAATATGTGATATGGATCAGCGCTAGAAGCAGCATCTGGTCGGCTGGTGCAAATGCATGGTTAGAAAGTGGCATAAAAATCCTTATAAGTTTAATAAGGGTGGCGAAGGTGACTAGATGGCTATTCCGTTTGTTGTATAGGTTAGCTTGTGCTACGGAAAATAAGGGTGAGTCGCGCACAAGACCCGCGTATACATTAAGGAGACAAGGAAGGACCTCTATAATTGGACGTAGCCGGACAGGCTCGTAGAACCAAGGGTTCAAGCAGAACTTGTCTTCTACGAGTCTTCTTAGCGTTCTACGAAATTCGTATTCCTTGAGACTGTCTTTAATGTAAATACTACTTATAATACATCGAGAAATTAGATTATTTTCAGTCCTGACTTGTCTTAGCAGGACCGTTACTTTTGAAAGCACAGTAGACAGAGGAGCTTTCTTGTCGTAGATTCCCGTGGCCTTTGCCCTCCTTCTAGCTTCCGAGGGTCGTTTGTAACTACAAGTTACGAAAACCTGATGCGTTCTGTTTTTTAAATCAAGCTCCTCATAAACTTCTGTCGCATCGAAACGCGGCATAAATGTACGCAATAGGAGCACTTTGATGATGCCGTACCTTGTAATTTATTTTCAAGAGTCCCTGAAGTGTCTGATATCGCGCCCATCAATCGGGAAAGGGAAGCGAAGGGGAGTCCACTTCCTAAGTAGCGCAGGAAGAGGGGAGGGGTTGGGGATGGCGCTGTTCCTCGCTCTCCTCCCCTGTAATCTTACTTTAGCGTAAGACGAGAAAGTATTGTGCAAGGGAAACGCAAGAAATGTAAGAAGTTATCGCTGACGCGCCTTCCGCTCACGTCGTCTTGCCTATAACTTCTACAATTGGACGGTTACGATTTCTTTTCATTAAAATGTCCTATGCTGCTATCCCAGTCAAAGCCATCTAATGGTGCATTTTTTTGCGCCTTCATATGACAGTGTTAAAATGGTACTTATTGCTTATGGAAAGTGAATCTGCTAGGTTCTCTGCTTACGTTCTATAGGTCATAGTAGGTACAGAGTGCGAGCGTTTCAGTTTTGAAGCACTCTAGAATTTGAGACTAATTTTACGAAATCCTGAATTTTACTCTGAATGATGTTTGATTTAATGGTGAGTTTTGGTTTAAGGTGTTGAAAACACGAAATACGTGCTGGACGTTACCAAATCTGCGGCAGTGACGACTTCAATGATCGGGATCGGGGCAGCAGTCGTGGCCGCACAACTCAGCTTGGCGTTGGGTGTCGCCGGGGCTAACCTGCTGCTCGATTCTCTTATCATTTCGAAGAGAATCGGCGGCAACATGCTCACTTCTGCTAAGGTTTGCATTTAGCCGTTTTCCTTTGACCAATTCAGGCAGATCTTGATCGCCGTTTTCGTGGTTATGAACTGGAAAATAACTGACAGGCGTTCGCGACATTCGCATTACTCTGCTGCTTAAATTTTGCAGCATCATGAGTTGCTATAGGTCAGTTCGAGATATGCCGATAAGTAGAGACTTTCCGCCATCCATTTTTTGTAGTAATCGTAGTGACACATCTGCTAGATTCGATGCGACGTTTGGAGAATAATCGTCTAAGTATACTGCAATTCATGCGATAGCTGAAGCAAGTACCACGCTTCCCAGTCCGATTGCCGGAATTGCGCCGTTGTGGCGGGAAATGACTTCGCGGATTTGTGATTGTTCAAAGTGTGTGTACAACTATATGGGCATACTCTGGGTTCTCTTCTTTAAAAAGGGTTATAAAACTTTTGTTGAGAAGTTACCGTTTTAGGCATGCGCTTTTGCTAGGAAACGTTTTACTTTTAGGATGCCGAAAAGGCCATGGAACAACGTTTTTTCAACTTCATACAGCAAGCACAAGGTGCCGTTCAAGTAAGTTGCTATCGCTACTTTCTGCAGATTTATCTCTTCATTATTGTTAACAGGGGTCTCGATAAGATGTGATTCATGAATGATATCTTCCCTTGTTCTGTTATCTTTGTACATTTTTGACCACATCCTTTCTCAGTCCTTTCTTGTTTATTCCCATTTATTAATCCCTCACTGCTGGTAAATTGTCTTTTTATCAGTTGGCTATTGTGTAATTGCATGACACTGAGAAGAAACGGATGTTTGCAGTTTATGCATGTGTGCATGTGTGCAGTTTACGAGTAATGCTCATTTCCAAATGTGGAAAAAGATTTTTTGAGTATCGTTTTTGAGTTAAAATGAAATAGTCTGTAGGTACCAATGGCGAAGTTGAGCGAACAGGCGAATTGTTTCTTGGACATAGCGAACGCAGTCGTCGATCGTGTGCTTGGCCTTAATTCAGAGGTGGATCCTCCCGAGTGTACCGTTGGAGAGAGACTTACTCGTTTGGGGCGTCGCCTTTCTGGTGTTCTCACCACTCGTGCTCATGATGAAGTTATCGATCCGCTTTACAATCAGATGAACACTGTAATGGAGCAGCTAGCCAAGTCGATGATCTTGGTGAGTCATTTATCTGTCCTCACGGTTGCTATGGAGGATTATAACTGCGTAACTAGTTCTTATGCTTCATTAGGTGGGCTTCTGTCTTCAAGAAATTCGGAACGGTCCTTTTGGGCGATTGAATGGGCTTCGTCGGAAATCGGCTGAACTGGGAGAAGACGAAAACTTCAGTTTGGCCTGGAAGGTTTTGCACCACGTTAAGTCGGTATTTTAGCGTCTTGGACATGAAATGTTGGAAAGAGCAGATTGAGAATACAACGAAGTTGAACAGTGAAGACTGCAAATGTTCTAGAGCGCGGTTTCAGAGACAGAGTGCGCTTTTCGTAGAGTTAGCTTCATTTTCGTTTTTCGCGTTTTTCAGATGCTTGTGCGTATTTTGACAACGTTTGACTTGTCTCCAGTGCGGCGTGTCTCAAAGAGCTTGGTGAAGTTCTTTCTCTTTTATAGCGTTGCCAAAGCGAGTGGCATTCACGTACCCGACTGTGCATTTGCACTGTTTTCTGTGCAGAAAATATTCAGATATTCGTTCGTTTCTTCCTCCGATACCATGGTTGTCGATTTTTGAGTTGGGCAGAGTTATTTGATTCGATGTTAGCTAGTAGTAAATCTGGTTTAGCGTCAGACTGTTTAGGTTGGCACGATTGCAGGTTGACATGATCCGAGAGCAGCAAGCGTGGGCGATTGGAAAAGCGGGTGAGCTGCACACGTCAGTGATCGAGCTGAAGGAACGCGTCGAGAGAGAGGCGCAGCAATTGAAGCAGAAGCCCGAAGAGATCTTAATGCGTTCACTGCGTCACAGTTCAGCTCAACTCACCAACAACCTCTTATCCTTCAAGGACAAAGGCAGCCAGGTTAGTTGAAAGCACATCCCATTACTTCTTCGAATACGATGTTTGTGAGTAGCTTTTAACGTATAAACGATTAGTTGAGGGGCGACTCTTACGGTGTAGTTCGGTGGTAACGCGATTGTTTTCGTGCTTCGATGCAATTCATGTCTCGTGATAATGTAACGTAGCATGTCTGGCTCCATTCCTCAGTAATCGTTGATCGCCAGTTGCCTCATTTCATTGGGTTAATCGCATAATAAGCAGGCTGCTGCGTATGCGTTTACGTTGGCCAAGGGGAGGTTAATAGAAGGGTATTCGCGTTTCGAGAAGTTATCGAGGAGTGCATGAGAAAAAGATCAATCAAGTCATAAGTATCATTGATGGTTATTCTTATCATAGCTTGAAATGTTATGATTGCCAATGTCCGTTACGTGTTTTGTGCCAGTTGTATGTTGTGAAGTGTTGTTTTTTTGCAGGTGTTTAGTGAGTCAGCAAATGCTAAGCTTGATGCAGCAGTTTCCTACTTCGGACAGCTCGATGAGAACTTGGCCAAGGCAGGAGATATCTATACGGTAAAGGATGAGGTGAGCAGTTATTGGTTTTTGGTAGCAGTTGGCGTACGGTGTTTTTCCTTTGGCTGATGAGGGATTTTTGATGAGTGTAGCTAACACAAAAAAGCTATATGTGGAAGTGGCACTGTCTTATCGGAGTGTTTATTTGCTGTGCTGTAAGTTTGTGCGGCATCAGGATGGTGCTGAGTGCTGCACAAAAATTAAAATGCCGGGTATGTTTGTGGATGCAGAAAGGCAGTAGGAATTGCCGTTTGACCTCATACTTTCAGCTTCAGTGGGGACCGGAAGGATGTAAGATGACACTTTTTTCGACTATAGAATGAGAAGCAGAGTTTTTGCAAGGTGGGGCTGGGACAGTTTTCGCTAACGTTTTCTTGTCCGTTTACACGACTAACGTTTTGACACGTAATGGGTGGGTCATCCTCAAAATTAATCGTTCCATCGCTTGCGTCCGTTGATTCTTCCTAGGATAATAAATGTTTTGCGAATGGCTTACAGCTTGAGTGAAATTCTCCCGGCTCCAGCGAATAAGTTAGTAGGCCCTAAAATGTTTGGTTGTTGGATTCTTAGCTTTTGATGATAAGTGAATCGTGTGTTTCAGATTCTAAACGAGGCTCGCGATCGTTTATCTGACTTGGCGCAATGGACGTCAGGCTGGCTAGTACGTGATCGTTCCTCTTCTAACAATGATGAGAAGATTATCCTGCAGAACCAATTTTGAAATGCACATCTATCAAATGCTTTATAGTTTGTGTTTAAGATGTTGCACTTGGTTTAGAGGAGGGCACCGCTTTGTGGGTTTGGTTGTATTTGACAAGTCGTCGCTGGCGAACGCCTCAGGAATTATTCAGGAAATAGGCTCGAAATGGTGGGCAGTTTTTCTGCGGATCGGGACTGATTGCTTGGTTTATGTTTTTTTTAAATTCAATCTTGAGATGTATAGTGATTCTGTCAGGGAACAAAATGTGAGCGGTTGCATCCTTAAGGTTTTATGTTGGCGGCCTTGAGGGGGTGAGTTTAAAAGCAATATCGTCACGAGAAACTAATGTTTTTTAAAACCGGAATGCAGTGTTGCACACAGTGATTGAGCAGAGTCAGTCACCAGAAATTCATTAGGAGGAAGAGGGGGTGGGGAGAGAGACAGTGGCGGTCGGAAATGGGATGGTGTAATTGAGTACATGTCATGTGGTTATTGTTGATGCATCACCGGAAGATGGGGTGAGGTGGACGTGTGGTAACTGCAAAGGTTATTTTTTAAGATGACGAGTGGGTCAAGAGCGGTGCCTTCACCACGTCGACGACGCTTTGATTATAATTATTCGTACAGTTCTCACATTCGTTTTATTGGTGCTAGCGCTGATGAATTGGAAGGATCCTTTCGGTCGCATTGTTTTAGGCCTCATCCAGGTTTTCAAGTACATAGTTATGCCGGCGGAATCTGCGTTGCTTATGCTAGCTTTTGGGGCATTGTATGTTATATCGCTGCTTGGTGGGTTCTTTTTTCATTGTATTTGTGGCACAGTTTCTCGCCGGCCGCGAGGTTGTGCATATATTCTTGTTCAGTGCTTTGCTCAGTTACGCGCAGCCCTCTAAAGTTTTTTTTTAATGCACAATGCTCGTACTCGGCTGCTGCGGGCATCTCATCGTTGTACGTTCACGTCATACCTTCTCCATTGTTTTATTCTCATGTTTATCGTACGAATTGCTCGTTTTCATACCGCACATCCATAACATTTAGTCAGCCTTCATGTCAGTTTTGCCCACGCTGACTTTGTTTGTTTGACGTTTACCAATAAAAGTTTTTATCGTTTAGACGTTGAGTACGCTCGCGTAATGACTGGTTTTAGATGGGCAATGTGTCTGGTGGCACCGGGTGGTAGTGTAGTGTATTGTCGTTCATGGTTAGTGTTCATGTACTGGAAATTGGGTGTATCCGGAGCGGTCAAATGTTGAATGCCAAGATTAGCAGTTGCTGAGAAATCTGTAGTATGAAGAGAATGATGAAAAGCTGTGCTATCGATTCAGATATACCGTAATTTGACAGGGTTGGGCATATGATACTTCGGAAGCGGAAAAGTTGAAGTTTCGGAGGTGGTGGGTTGCAGTATTTCCCAATGACTTCGTCCGGGAGCTTACTGGGGAGCGAGGACGCTTATCGTGGCCATCGATTCCCACTCTTCCCTCCCCTTCCACCTCCCTTTCCTCCCCATTGGAAGCGATTGAAAGTGTCGATATTGTGCAAATGTTATCAGCAAGACAACCGCAATGTAATGAAATAGCGGTTTTCAGGCAGTGGGAGGTGACGACTTGTGGATCTTCGAAGCTGCAGATGTCGACTTTGAGCGTGCTCAATTCCGAATGCCTGAGCGTCGTGCGAGGAGAGCTCGCTGCGCGTGACTGCTGAACGCTGGCGTGTGACTCGATCCTTCGGCGAGACTTCTGTTGTTTGGTTTCCAAACGCCGCCGCTGTCTAATCGAACTGTGTGCATCATCTGTCCCATAATCAAGGCCGTTCATATGGACAAAGAAGTACACGTAGGATTCACCTTTGTTATTGACTGGAAATGTGTTTGGTCAAAGATGCGATAAGTACTTATGAACAGCCGGCTTGTTCGTTTACGCTTCTGCTTTTGGATTAGGTGGCCTCACGTAGGTTAAGTGGTCATTGCATGCTGGTGGATACTGATCCATTTAGAGGATAAAATAATGAACCGACTTGAATGTGCTGGAAAATGCGTCTTGCAGCTTTTCACTTACTGCCATCGTAATCTCCCCCAATATGCGCAGAGTGCTTTTTTAAAGCGATTATCAACATCGAGTTGCAGCTTTTTGCCGTCTTCCGTATTTGCAGTTCACATGATCCTTCTTCCAAGGCACCATATCTCAGTGGTGTCACCATTTTCTAGTGCACTAGAGGCCGAAATTGTGCTTACCGATATATTGGAAAAGCAGATTTACTATTGTGGTGTGTATGTGATACGCTCGCAGGCTGTGGTCGTCTATCGAGATCACGTTGTATATGGAGGTGCCATGAAGTCATTTTTGTTGCTCTCCTCATGGTAACATGTGCTTATACGCGTACGGTCCTAAGTCAAAGCTTTATCGTAGCTTATGAAGTCGTTCCATAATCGACCCGCCGTTCACCGGTTCGTCCATAGCAGATGTGCTTTACTTTTGAGTGAAAATTACGGAATCTTTAACGATATCATGGTCCCGCATGGGCCTATTCTTATTTGCCGGGCAAATCAGGAGCTAATTTTTGTTCTGGAAGCTCTAAAGTTTGAAATATTTTCACTTTCGCCGCTCCGGCCCAGTATAGAGGGAGGGATTTTGTGTTCTCTCCCTCTTTCTCCCCTATCCGTCGACCAAAACTGATATCAGATATTAGGCCTTGACGCTCATAAACTGCTCTGTGCATTCTTCTCGATTTATTTTCTTTCAGCAAGTTTTTATTTTCTTTCGTTTTCTTCTGTGACCGGTTACTGTCGCATATTCGCAGACGGTCAACGACTTATCGTAAAAATGTTTTATGCAACTGTACGACCCTAGCAGCGTGATAAAATTTGCGTTATTTATAACAACAACTGGATAACACGACCGTTCTCAGCAGTACAACACTATAATGCTCGCGCTTTTACACGCTCAGTGTTACAGCTAAAAACATACAAAGGGATCTGAAGGCCAAAAAACCCAACAAAACGAGCACTGCAAAAGCAAGAAAGGACACCAGTCGAGATCTGCAAACGTGGATTAGTAGGTAGTATTAGAGGGGCGAGAATTTCATTTCATACTTAGTGGTCGAAGCGGTTTTCGAGTGTTTTTTTTAAGCAATGAGGGCTACTTCCTAATAAATGTATGAGTAACCAAAACTGCATGATAAACCCAACAATCCCTTTAGAAACGATACAAAGAGATAAGAACTTCCAAAAAAAAAGTACAAAGAAGACGCCCGAAAGCGGAACAAAAATATACGTATCTGAGGCAGTGAACTGTGATGAAGGCCACAGTCGCAGTCCCGGAACAAATGACGTCGTTTAATCAGCCGAAAAGTAGTTTAAAAGTGATAACCAAAATGTTGACTGCTATCAGCGGCACTGAAAGAAAAAAGAAAGAAAACCGTGACTGCAGAACGCATTAGAAACAACGATAACTGTCCGAGTATGGAATAACTCGGCAGAAACAGGTGTCTAGGAGAGGGGGAAAGAGAAAAGAAAGTTGAAAAGCATGGGTCGAAACCTGGCAGGGGAAAATATTACGGCCACTATTATTTGCAAGTAGTAAAGCGGAGCGGACAGAATTCAAGAAAGGATGGTACCGGACACGGAAGCGCTAAGACTGGAAAATTAAAAAAAACGGTTGTCTGCACCGTAAAACACATGCACTTTTACCTCCGAGCAAGTCTGAAGGCTTCTTTTACCAGAAAATGGGATCCACTTCCACCGAGATCATACTCAGCGACATCCCCCACACCATTCCATTATATAAAAATGCTGTTGGCATCAACTTCTTTGCAACTAAGGAGGATCAACTGAAACAATTTGTAGAATTCCATGACCTTAACTTGCCCCAAGCTGAGACTCGTTTATTGAAAAACCTTGTCAATCCCATCTCTCACCTAGACCCACTTACAGAAGAATTTTCCTTTAGCCCAATCATTATCGAAAGAGGAAATACTGTAGACACTCAAATCCAGCTACTCGATAATGTCCCTCCTTGGAAATCGGTGTCGCACAGCCCCCTCCCCGCGTTTTCCTTCTCTTCCTCTCTACCAAATCATTTTATCTATAAGACCTGTCCTCAAAACAAGTTAGTATTACCTCTCATAACAGTTTGCACAGCTATCACTAAATTGAATAGCTGCATTTTCATCGAAGATGGATCGGGAGATTCGAAAGAATTCGAAAGCGTTGTTGGAGCAATCTGTAAACGAATAGTCGACTGCGTAAGTGAACCAATGGGAGTAAGAAATTAACTATTCAGTGAGTAATCGTATATTCAATAAGCAATCGTCGAGCTAACCTTAAATGAACGACGCTCCCCCAATAACAGCCCCTCTTTTGCAGTTATTATCCCTCCCAAGCAATTTCTGTTCCAAGAAACTAATACCCATATGCGCGACGATGTCAACAAATACAATCGGACACTCCAAATACCGATTCAGAAGAAGTTCGACTGCGCGATTTAAAAAAAGAAAAAAACTGTTCGGATCGCAAAGAAATGCTTGCTAATTTAGACTGAAAGAAGTTGCTCCGATGCACAAACGAGCATTGTCACTGTTTGTCTCAACGCAGTCCGCGTTTGTTTCACGCATTTTACACCTCAGTCTCGCCACTAATGCGCCACAATTTGCAATAAGTAGAAAATAAAAAATCTCAAAATCTCAATAGTCTCATGCTTCCCTTGAATGAGGGCAGCGTAGCATTTTGATCAGCTTAAACGGTAGATTATCGCAACTTCCTCATGTGAATAAGTTGTTTGTGGATGTCTTTACACAAATATTTACGTTAACCTAAAGCATATTTTACACAATTTTTGACCTAAAGCAGGCTTTAGGTCAAAAAATTAGTCCAAAAATATGTTTATAAAGAAATGAAACTATTATCCACATGAATAGTTGCTCTCAAATGCAATCTGACATGGAACTGAACTATTATTGAAAAGTAAGCAAGAGAATGGAACGCACAGAATACCTTTTTAAGAAAGCGCTCCTTGTTGAGCACAGCGATACCATTCAAAACCAGGAGGCATGCCTCGAGAAGGGCGTAAAACGAAACTGCCATCGCGCAGCTGATAACTGCAACCGTTTCTATGTATGCGCTGCTCAAAACGTACAAATGTAATCGCGTTGGATCCGAAAACATCGAACACAACTCTCCCTACCTAATTAACTAGTTCATTTATCTTAAAATTTTTCTTTCACGTTGCAGACGTTTTCGCCACATGTTAACCTGTTTCGACTGAGGGTGGCTGATCGGATCTCCCGTTCAAACGAAGCGGTAAACAAGTGAACAAAGAGCTACGGACTTCTGCATGCAAAGACGGTGAGAAGCAGAGAACGAGTTTGTTAAATGATAAAAATCCTGAATCCCAACTTTGCTTCCATTTGATTTGTAAACAAGGCGACAGTTGAAATTCGCGGCTTTTTCCACCTGCCTTCCTGTAAAAGAATTTCCGTGACCCGTCCTGCTCTCATCAAAAATTTTTCACGGGCTACTTCCTTCTTAACTTTTCGGTCAAAAGCGTTCTAGAAACCGTTTTTTTTTTCCGAATCTTGCCTCAATATTTTTTTTTCTCAGTAGTTTTTGAATTCTCCCGACGGAATTTTAAACTCATATTCAACTTTCTCAATGTCGGATGAATGGTTTTAACGTAATGATGAGTAAAAATACAGTCAGCAAGAGAACTAACAGACGATCGTTTATATACTGTTGTCGGCGAGACAATATTTTTTGGCGAGATAAAATCAAATCCCTGGCCACAAAATGAAATAAAAGTAAAGGGCAAGTGTCGCTCATCAGATGAGCACGTCAACACATCGCAACATCCTCAACTCCATGCGATATCCGAAGATTGTAAACTGCACAACCCCCCGAAAAGCACTATTTATATTATATATTTTCAAGCAGATTCGCTAACTGCAGTGAAGACATTCCTTTTTGGACGACAAAGTTTAAAGCAACATTAACCTGGGAAGCTATTTGCCGCGATGATCTGTCCGTTCTATCTTGTTCCGTTCCGTTCCAGTCGATTTTTTTTTGCGCACTATCCCGTCTATGCCCTTACAAGCGCAAATTTATGACCAAACTGTTTTTTCTTCTAAACAACTATTCCGTAATGTGCTATATTCTGTGAAAGTGAACAAGAATAAAACAGTTCGCGCGAGAATGGAAACTCTCGTATCGAAGATAAAAGCAGGAAAGCAAAATTAACCGAGCGAAATCAAGCATCACGAAATGATTGAAGATTTATTCACCTGATGCAAAAAAAAACAAACAGTAGGTGACAAGATGCCACGGGGTTATATAATAAGGGATACTGTACAAAAAAGCCCTACATTGAAGTAAAAGAAGCGCTTGTAGAAAATTCAAACAAATGCAGAAAGCTCATGTGAAAGCGCGGGAGAACGGAATACAGCCGACGAACGGAGAAAGATGTGCCACCTAGTCTTCCCGAAAAAAAAATTTACACAAACATAAATATGCAAAAAAACCCCGAAAATCGAAGGGAGATGTTTAGACGTACGGCCGCAAAAGGCTTCAGCAATGGAAATATGGTTGAATCGATAGCTGTCGAAACAAGAGTGAAGAATGTAACTCGCAAGGCAATAACACACGAGCTGCTACAAATCCAACCAAGCAAAAAATCACCGCGGAAAAAAAATTAAGCGAACAGGCTGGGGTTTAGACTGCTAGTCGCAACACTTTTTAAGACAGTTGAGCAAGTAATGATTTCATTGTAAAGTGCTACTTTTAAGAATTAGGTGCAAAATATCTGAGCGAACTACCGTAGCGGTATATAGAAGAACAAGGGACTCAGGCTCGCACAATTCTTGGACTTCTTCGTTCCTCCTCTCCCTCCACCTTCCACTCTTCCCTCCCCCCCCGTCCCCTCCCTCATGGGTTCGAAACCCATACCAGTAACTTCCGAAAACTTTCCCAGGCCATCACTTTTAGGCAATGAAAGCCTTTAACAGCGGAAATAACCCTAAAAACAGCGGATCGCAACTATTAAGGGTGCCGAACGCCTAAGGTTTTTGAAAAAATTATCATAAAAATTTTCAGTTCATTTCTATGGACCCGTTCTACGTCGTTTTTCAGTTCTACGTCGCAGGGAGGATCAAAATAAGCACTGGAAAGAGAAGAAATGGCTGAAAATTCTTTTTTTCCCCGCCCACTTCCCTCGCTAGAAAAGATTTGCTCCTGGAGAATCACTGACATAACTATTTGTGTGCAAAACGAACATTTTGGATTCCGAGTTGTTTTTTCAAATCGGCGGTTTCAGAGCTCCACGCTTTCGGAAAGTGCAAACTTCAGACTCTCCCCATTGCGAACTTCTGTGCACTTACATACACAAACGGGATAGCTACGGTCGTTAAGTGTCGTGTGTGTGTGTGTCCCGCACATGAACTTATCCTCTCTCCCCTTGCCCTCCAAGTTGAAAGGAGACAAAGGCACAAAGAGCCCGAAGTCACAGCCCGATTTTGGGATGAAGTCGCAACCCATCGAACAAAATGGGAAGTGTCATAGGGGGGAGGCGGTGCCAAAAAAACGAAAAAACACAGGAACTGATGAAGCTGCACGCTGAGGTCATAACCAAGTCCTGAAATTGGTAAGAGAGAGAAGGGAATGGTAACTCACTCTTTTCTGAATTGGGCAGACACATCACTCTTGCTACAAATAATTTCTTAAAAAGAGTCATGGCCTTAGAACAATATAAATAGAGAGAAGATCGCATAACACGAGTACCAACACGATAAATTCTTCGAATACGCACGAATACGAGGATGCAAATTGGGCAAATATAGGCGCTGTGATGCCGTAGGAGGGAGGTACCCCCTCGTAACGATCTGCCAAACTACCGCAACGGCTCATGCTCCACTTTCATTCTGGGCGTGCTGTCCACTCCTCCCATGTTTTATTCACTGGTTATGTCTCAGTTCCCGTCTCCAATTTCACACGAGCATGTACTCCACTGCACACATCATACCGGTCATACAAGCTGAGAAATGAAAAAAAGGAGAAAAATACACGACGAAAATGAGCATGGAATTAAACAGAGTAAAACGTTGCCGTCTGTATAGCTCTCGCTCTTCCTTAGCTTCTCCAGAGCAGTAGAAAAACATAAACAACACAGCTAAAACGAAAAAGGCTATTAAAGAACGAAAACTCGGACGACTTGACTCAGCGGAAACACTTCCCTTGTTCTTGGGCATTCGATTTGGTTATCTTTGCAGAGTTTTTCGATCGAACGTTCACCATAGACACGTCCATTGGGTAGCATAAACGGGGGATTGTTCTCATCAAGGGGCTCACCCGAATAAGGACAAACCAGCCTGAAAACACGTCAACAACTTCAGCGGTGTGCTAACCTCCAATATACCTGTGAAATAAAGACCACATTCTCATTAAGCTACAACAGCACGGAAATTAACGAGATTCAACCCACCAATAGCTTAATATTTACAAAACAACAAAATTTACACCTCATTTCTTGGCTGAAAACTAGGTTATATACTGCGAAAAAACGGATCATATTCTGCCATGAATTCATCAAAACAGCTGTGCTGTAAAAAAGTCGAAAAGAAGCCATAAGGCTACAGCAATCGCTAAACTGAAAAATGGCATATACCGGAGGTCTGATATAAGATCTTTCGGTATTTCAAAAAAACAGCAAAGTCCATATATGAAGGAAAACGCAAGGGAAGAGGGGTCCTTATAAGATTTTGCTGCGACCGTTTTCCATAACTGAATGCGGCGTTCGAGAACGCCAACAGCCAAGCCGAGTTTAATGACCAACATAGTAGGTTTGCCTTATAGTTAAGTTTTAGATACAACTTGATAGGAAGGGTTGGTACTTAATAATCAATACATCTCCCTACGACTGTAACTAATTTTATAATTCATATAAGTTGTAAAAGCAAAACGACTAGAACAATTAATTATAACATACAACGAAAAAAAATGAAAGCTCCCACACCCCCCCCCCCCCCCCCCCCCACAGTTTCACGGAAGGCATTTCGTTTTAATTCCGTTCCGATGTATCGCAAACAGTGACGATCACATAGAATGAAAGGAAAAGGATATTTTCTGCTCGACGCCGCCACAGTTGGTCAACAACTGGTCACAGTGTAATAAAGTGAAAGCATAAGTGGTTGAATGAATATTTTGTTATTTACAAAGGCGATCTCGCGGAATGACTACTTACCAAGAAAGGGAGGAAGAACCTAGCTGGAAGACAATTGATTTAGCAAAGAAAGGAAGTTAAGGAGTCTTCGAGTAGAAAAGCCTAGGAACTGCTGTTTATCGCCATAACTTCATACAGTGAAGCGTATAAGAAGTAGCTTAAAAGTTATTTGGTGCAACTAAAACGTAAAGATGCTGAAAGACCTCGGTAAAGCACGAACCTCGAGTTAGTTGTATGTGCGAAGGGCAAATCCTCAGCGAGTTCATTTATTTCAGGATGGCATATGGGACACCGTGAGGTGGGGTCGGGTCGGCAATGGGGCGTCTTCATCGCCGACATACCCATGCACAGACACGCATTAAACGACGAGTGTTCCATTAGCTGTAAGTGTCCTCCTAACCAGCTCTCAATGAGCTTATTTCTTCATGAAGCACATAAAAATATGGCACAATAATCAAAATTCCACAACAGTATTTCAGCGCATTAAGCAAAACACCAGTGAAATTGTTTATTGTTTATTGTTCACTTTCTCATCCGTCACGATAGGAATGGTATACCTCTAACGTGCTTACTAAATTCATTTGTATTAATATGAGTGAGTGGCCGAAACATAACAATAATGGCGCAAGAAAGAGAAAACATGATCAATGAACATTAAATGATGAAATGATGAACATTAAAATTATTCGAAACATCCCCAACGTTTCACCTATCTAAATTACAAGCACAACAGGTGGCATACGATTACGATTTTCCGTTACGATTTCCCTACCTTGAAGAATACTTAATTAACCAATATCATATTTAATTGACCATGAGCTAAAACGAACAAATGCATATTTTTTTCTTTAGTGTTTCAACAAAGGATTTTCTTTCGAACCACTGCGATTTTGAAAGCTACAAGAAAATAAACTCGAGTAGTAACTATACATAATAACTGATCGTAAAGAAGTGCGTAGATAAAACCTGAAATATGCGTGCATTTTCTTGACGAAAGAGCTCAATTAGCATATCCCATTTGTCGTCACTGCACAGCGCTTTGTACGACTCAATATCGTATGTGCGTCCGAATCCAATTAAGCCCATTACCTACAATCAACTTAACTCACTTGACTGAAGCTTGCTAGTTTAAATTTTCAGACAAAAATTTATTCAAAATGTTTTTTCATTGTCTCAAAACTTGAAAGCAAAAATTCTTCAATGTGCTTGCAGATTCGCCCAGTGAAATATTTTATTGCTGAAATTATTTTTCTGCCTTATCATTTCGCACAGCTTATTCAAAACAATTTTGTAATTTTCTTTCAGATTTTTCGAAAATTATGACACGCAACGAAAGACAGAAAGCTTCTGTGCTAAAAGCGAATTCCTTATTTTTTCACCTTTAGAACAGGGCCAGTCCATAGTTGCGGTGGCAGAGTTGAAAAGTGCTTTCTAGCGTACATCACAGCTTGCATACGTTGACCTGCAAAGCATATTTTGCTACAGCAATTCAACAGGAAAAAAATACTCAACAAGAAAGGACAATTACGGTTCAGAAAATAAGAAGAGTTTGCAATCGCAGTTTTATTCATCAAGTATATTAGAAGAACGTAGCAGTAATGGTCAGTTGTTTAAATCGTTTACATGATTTCAGCGAATTATCAGTCATTTATGCACCAAAAACATCCTTAAAGCACACTTCATTCGCTGCTTATACGTTAGCGCGATAGTGAGTGAAAATGACGTAGTCAACTGTTTTATCTCATCATAACCTCTGAGTAAGCCCTCATTCGCTCCTCTCAACAAGGTGGATGCGGAAAAAGTCATTTTCTCTCCCTCATAACAAAAAAGTTCATCCATCGCAGCTCGTCGCTATTTCTCTCGTTTTCTCCCAATTCTCTTTCAATAAATCGCATGCAAACATGAAAGATCATAATGAAACGTATTTTTGAATGAGAATACGCTTCTCACATGCCACAAACGTTTTTGGTGGTGAGCTCCGCAAGATGCGGTTTTCATGAACTTTTCAAATGGGAATTTCAGATTTCACATCTCCGGTGGAGTAAACGGAACTGTCGGTGGAGAGTGTGGAAAAAAGGATATCACTGCCCCCCTCCGTTCTACACTCCCCCTCTCCCTATTCTTTCCACCTCACAATCACCAATCATTTCCACGTGCAGTAGCGAAGCTACACAATGCTAATGACATTCCTTTTGACAACAGTTCATATCTGAACCATACAGGCGCATCTTTCTCCTCCTCACCTTACAATTGAGGGGGGAAGGTACTGGCAAATTTCTGGGTTCTCGAGCAATGAACCACAGCGGGTAAGTCAGTAAACACGACGATGAATTATATGAATTTAAAAATTTGAAGTTTTCTGCGGAAGTGCCTATAAACGACGGACTTTTGGCGCTTTTAGTGCTAGGCATTAAAAGCCATTTTTTGTTCAGCGCCATATTGACAGATTACAGTATTTTTTGGCTTAGAAAGCGTAACCCGTCAAGTTCCAGCTCCAAAAGAGTAATCGACAAAAACTCTCCTCCCAAATTCTTGATCCGTAAAACAGCGAGACATTTGTGGCCGGCAAATATTTTCTAGCATTGGGAGAGGCGGGAGGAAGGGGGAGAAGGCGAGATGCCAATGTACGATTTAAATACATTCTCTTTTGAATTGTTCTGACGGTTACTGAGACTAATTTTCGATCGGTTTCCGTTACGAAAAAACAGTCGCGTTTAAACTGAGTCACAATTTGAGAAATGACGTGATGAAAACTTCTTGCATCACTTCGTTGTTTACTCATACTTTTTAGCATTTCATTTTTTACGTATATTCAGTATTATTTATTTTCTGTGCTGCAGTAAATATTTTTATAAAAACAGATCCGATGGCAATACAATGGAGCTACGAATTATAGGCTATCGTTCAGAGACTCATTCATGTTATGCAAACCAAAATATCACCAACCCTTCTTCACCATTTCGATACACTCCTGAATGCGAAGCGCTATCTCCAAGTTGCTTTTCAGTCGTCGCAGCTTTGATTTGTTGTCCATGATCCATTCAATGCAACGATCCGTTTCGTGACGCGATAAACTATCTTCCACCTTTAATTCCTTTGTTCTTTTAAATGTCCTCTCTCATTTTCGCAATCAACGCCCAAATCGCCAACAAAATATAACAACGAAAACAGACAGATATAAGCGAGAAAAAAATGCATTTCACCTAACATTAACTCACATTGTGTCGATGTCGTGCTGAATAAACGAAGGAAGATGCATGAAGCTCTAAGATCGAGGAAGAGTGTTTATGTGACACGCCATCGCAAACATGAGGAACATTTATGGCTAATATATGCAGAAACACAGATTATGACAGGAAGCGAAATGGCACGCTAAAAAGAATGCATGAAGCAGATGGGATACCAACCCCGTCAATTTATTTTTAAATTTTTAACGCTGAGCAATATAGTGTACTGGTGATACCAACCCCGTCAATTTATTTTTAAATTTTTAACGCTGAGCAATATACTGTACTGGTTTATCGTACAAGCTTCCAGTAGTCAAATCACGAGAAATAATAAGTGGACCATAATTTCAAATACCGACCAGGTTCCACCAGTGAGGGAGGTTTATTCCATAAGTTGCTATGACAGCAGCTATTTTTCAAGAAACGAATTCAAGCAATTTTACGAAACGAATATCCTTGTGCGTATCATCAGAGTCATTGTCATTTGAGCAAATACCCTCCCCTCTCCGTCCCCCCCCCCCCGCGTTCTCACGAGTTAAAATTTTCACATCTGATTCTGGAAAAAAAGTACGAATAAAATTTCTTCTCCGAAGCAAGCGCAATTTAACATAAACCTGTTTGGCGATCATAAAAATTGATTTGTTGCACATAACTTCCACATCGCTCTGCTCAGCCAGCTTCTGAGCCGTCTCAAAGTAACCCGATCGAAGAAGATGGTCGATTATAAGCCTGTTGATACGCTGCTGTTTCCATGTTTCTCGCTTCCAAGCGTCATCCGTATTCGCCTTAAAGCAACTGCTGCCATTTTTCGCTATTGAACATGCTAAACTTGAAAGAAGCTTTGTTCCAAATCGGATACTGCCTAACAGACATTTGTGGCGGCGACGTAAGTTTGAATAAGACAGCAATCTTCTCTCTTTCTCTTCCTCTTTCACTTTTCAATGAAAGTTTTTCAAGATTTGTCAAGAAATTTTAAAAGTTGATGATTGTTCATGGATCTTATGGCGAATATCGACAGTTTTGAAAGGAAGTCCACTGCTTTAGTTCGAGGGAAAATAGATGCCCTTGAAAACAGCTCTTATCCCATTAAAAACTGTCCCGTGCATATGGATAAACGGATGAGAAAGCATGCGAGAAAGGCTTGCGCGACCGCGCTTGTAAAGCCCTACTCATCAAGAAAATAAGTTCCACGAAACCTCCACGAGACAAGAACAATATGCGAAGACGTGTACTTGTTTAGGCACTTATTTAAAGGGTGGGCTTATGAATTTAAATATTCGCCAAATTCTCTCAGCTACAAAGATTACGTGAAGTAAGATAATGAGACGTTAAAAGACCGCTGCAAGACGCGAATCAGTCAAACGGCCGTTGGGGAAAAATGATTTCCCACTCCCTTCCTTCCTCCCCCCCCCCTCCCACCCAATCCGTGAATCGCATCCATAGGCCTCTTTGTGGGTGCGTATGTGTGTAGTCATTGGTCCGTCTGGTAGTTCAGACTAATGAAGCTGGAAAAGCCCAACTGCGTTGATGAAATGAATATCGCATGCTGCATATATCTCGCAAGGAACTTCATTTCATGAATGAGGACACCAGTTACACGTGCTCAAGAATGCCGAAAACTGCAGGTTGGAGTCTTTTGCATAAGGCTGGGTCGCAAAACACCTAGAGTTATCTTATATGGAGACTTGTACGATCGGCTGATTCGGCTGACTTTGACAAATCATGCAGGCTTCATTGGCAATTCAAGAAGCCGGTTCGTTCAAAGTCAGAATATCTAAAGTACGCGTGTTTTAAAAAAACAATAATATGCACAAATATCGCTTCCTCACATTTTTTCCCTATGAAAATCGGAATAAGACTTCTGCTAAACGTAATAATTCGGCTCAAATTCAAAATGAACAAATACATACGGAGATCCCCCAAAAAATCCCCCATACGTTCTTCATTAGGACAGTAATTTTACAACAGATGGTGAATCCAACCTCGCTCCCTATGCCTTAATATTTAAAACCTTATTTTCCATCACGCAATCGCACAGATTTTACCTCTTTTAAGTAGTTAATGCGGGACTGCAAAAGTTTCGCCATGGACATTTCATCTGCTACCACCTGACTGAACGACTCCTGTAGCGCATCAAGTCGTTCCATCATCGTCTGCGTTTGTGGTGCCACCTCAAACACTACTGTTTATCACGTATAAAACTAGTGCAGAAACTCTTTCCCAATCCCTGCTGGCTGCTATGAGCAATACGCCTGTTAATAAGGCGCTATAAATGCTGCGAAACGCGAAAGATTGGAGAAGTGCAACGATTGTGAAAGACATCTAGTAGCTTTGAGAAATTACTGGAAACAAACAGAATGACAGCTTCTGCGTCAGAGAGCACGTATCACGTCGCAAATGGCAGCAGTCGCGAAAGGAAAATGGATGTCGGTTCATGAAGATGACAATGTACATTTCTTAAATTGGTTACTAACTCAAAACTGAAGCGCAAATAATGTTGTTATAACTGAAAACTAAGGCAGCCAAGGAGTGGACTGTAATAAAAAGCATAGTGCACACATCGAAAGAGGAAAACTGATCAACTCAGCATATGAGTTTGTCACTTTTGAGAGCAAATCAAATGCGGTATGCATAAATAAATAGCACGACAATTGTAACAATCAATCACAGCTGTTATAAGAGAGGAAAGTGCTGAGTTCGTGAGCGAACGATGGATGGCACAGATCACATACCATCATCAGCAATCTAAAATAAAGTGACGTTTTGGCGATACCACATGCGATACATTATGAAAATCCCAATAGCTCCCTTCAAAGACATATTTTACGGAAAAGATATTCTACCAGTTGTTTAAGTTGGCATTTTAATTCAAATGCAAACTTTCATCTACCTCATTTGGGCCTCCCCATATGAGCCGCTAGTTTCTTACAACCGTCCAAGTAACCAGCGAATTAGAGCAGCACAACGCTTAAATTCGCTGACAAATGCATAACGTCCCCATCGCCTTCTGAATCGTTCATGTCATGAAAGCTGGACAACGTGCTGCCACGGGGTGGACAATAACAAGTAAACTTGAGTTAAGGGAACGTGCCCTGCAAACGGTAATGATGTCGTTCACTTTTTCCGCCTCTATTTGCTTCGAGAGTTCATTGGCTGCCTCTCTGACGCGGAAGTTATGACGATCGATCGACTTCTGCGCAGTTCGAAAGCGCTTGTTGAGCAGTTCATAAGGCACTTTCAACGATGTATATTCTAGTGCGGTTATCTCATCAATTTTTGGCATCCCGTTCATTATCGCGTCACCTGAACAAGTTGAACTGTATGTTATAAGATGGCGTTTGACATGCCGTTGAGAACGAGCATTTCACTAAAATGAATTAGTAACAGTAAAATTCTGAACAACTGCAATCGCAACTCCTTTTCCTGATCCTGACAAAAAAAATCCAACAACTACCCCCCCCTCCCCAAGTCGGAAAACAAAAAAAAAACCCACATATTTCGGCTGCTTCGGGACGCTGATGCATCCTGGTCGAGAATTTCAGAGATGCTGCAACCTATGTTAGGCAACGGACAGGAGATGGAATTAAACGGAACAAAAAAGACAGGCTCAATCTGTTAACAAACGAGCCACACCTCACACTAGTGCAAACTTTTACCTCAAACATCCTCACTTAATCGACGTACCTTTGTGACAAAATCGCCGTGTTTCACCGTAAAAATTTCTTACCAAACCTAAATTTTTCCGCCATTCATTCCCTGCTTTTCTATCTAAGGCTCACTAAAGTTCCCCATTAACAGCTCCACGAATCCCTACCAGCCCTTCATTACAGGGATGATGTTTGTCCGAACATACCGTATTCGAAAAATCGCTTCGGGAATATCGCAAATAATTTCTGTGTTTCAAAACGAACCGCTAATGCCTAACTAATTTGTTCGAGGACCAAGGTAGTTTCGAGGGGCTGCCCTAAGTCATACTCGTGCGCTCACTAAAACTGTTCAACTCATTTATTTTTTACAACAAAAACGCGAAGAGAAAAATCGTTTGGGTCAGATTCACGCACAAACAAATGTGTGCTCACAATCGTAAGGTTCGCTTGCATTGCTGGTGGATTGCCAAATGTCAGCCTTGATCCGTTTAAGACGCGCTTTTTTTTTCTCGTCCTCGCCTATTTTCTTGCTGCGCTGTACCATCGACCCGTCTTTGTTGAACGTCCGGGACCCATGCAGGAAGTGCGGTGTACTCGGTTGGCTATCCGGTTTGGGGAGGGGGAGGTATTTGTCAGCTTCGTTTTCCTATTTCACTTTTGCTACGGTGATGCACCATAAAAAGGCACATAACAAAATACGAGATATGGCGTGTTTCTATTTATTGCTCGAATTTTGTGTTGTAGCAGTGTCTTCTCTTTTGAGCTATTATATATGTAAGCTGTTTCATTTTTAAAGGAACCTTATCCCGGGGTGCGGTCCATTTCTTCAGTACTTTGTGCTTTGTGCGACGCTCCGTTATTGTCAGGGATGAACTTAAGTGCAGCACCCCAAGTCCCGATAAGCTGCACGGGCTACCATGTTTTTTTGTATAGTAGGCTAAGGCAATGGTAATAAAAGTATTCTGAGCGCTGACATGCACGTTGAAATAGAATATAAAACAGGAACAAAGGGAGGGAGAAGAGGGAATCTGAAAGGAAATAACGGCGAAAGGAAATAAGACAAAAAACGTTAAAAAAGAACCAGAACGTTTCTCTGGTGTTTGACAATTCTTTTATACTGACTTAAAGGAAGATCCTTATAAGCACGCGTCTTTTGCAGTCGAAAGCGTTTGATATAGGTGAGATAAACTATGGACGGGCAGGATTTAACTTGAAAGAGGCATATGTGTCCATTATCAGCGGGAGGGCTGAAATCAGATTTTCACACTTATGATCAATAGTGAAGCGTTCAGAAAGCTGCGAGTGCAAATCACATAAAGCAAGAAAGAAGATGATTTGTTCACAATGACCGTTACGAAAGTCTCAGAAAAGAGACATGCTTTTATTGGGGACAACGACGTTACATGTCAATCATGACAGAATGATGGTCAGATGTACAAAAGCTAGGAGCAGCTTGGGCAGCAGCAACAACGTCCCAAGGTAGACAAGAACGAGATCGAGAATACTGGTAGAGCGAATTGGTTCCAAAACGCATTGATCACAGACTGAGCAAGTGAAACGTCAAGAGTTAACCAAGATTATCCTTAGCCCTAAGTGAATGCCAATCAGTCCGTGGAAGGGTGAAACCGCCGTAAAGAAAGCAGTTAGAGAATTTATGGGAATTGTTAGCTAAGAGGTTAGTAGCAGCAGGCGTGTCATCAAGCGAAACATCGGGGGAAATTATACACATTGAACTCGAATTATGATATCTAAATATAATGCGATGATGCAATATCTAATTCCAAACCGTACGTACCGAGTCGAGGGACAACGTGGAGGCAATCGTTTATGTTACAATCGTTTATTCAAGTTTCGTTGATGAAGTTCATTTCGGGATCAGAGAGATGTGGAAGGGTACGCAGATGAGACAGTTTGGGAACTGTGAATTGAGCATTGAGTGCAACAAATTTAAGAGATTTTGAGGAGATTTGTGGGTGGTTGGGAGCAACTAGCCATTGCAGAGGGGATGACTGGCTGCGAGCTGAACTTGGACTGCTGACGCTTGCAATCTTCACCACTCATAATTTTACGAAGCCGTTGAAAGGAAGGACGGCATTTTTTTAAAAACTACATTGATTTATTTCGTAGCAGATCTTTTTCTTCTAATAGCGCCAGTGCCGCTGGTATGGTGTCACGGCGTCACGTAATAGCACGGGCGCGTGAGTTCTGTCGGCGAAGTCAGAAGCGATTAAATTAGCGAATGTACTGGTCCGTCAGTGAAAGGCAGTTGAAAAATTCGGGCATGACCGTTCGTTCGAGTCCTTGGCGATGGAATTGCTCAGAAACCAGCGCCTCGGCGGCACCAACCTTGGCTGCCAACTCGCGCACAGATTGTAGTGCAGCAGGCCTCTGTTATCTCATCTTTGTCGCTTTCCGATAGCTTCTCGATGATAGAGAGAGAGAGAGTCTTTATTTACAATAAAGAAAGCATGTAACAACACATCCAGGAAAAAAAATACACGAAAGCTACAATATGTTCATAAGTACAAACATTGCAGTTAACCATGCGTTTAAAAACCCATAGACATTGGTGAGAGTGAAAAACAAGAGATCATAAGCAATGGACATGTAAGAATGCATAATAACATTTGACGACCTCCAATGAGATGGGCTGACGAGATACGGAAAGTGGAAGGACCTCTGTGGCAGCGGCTTGCCGCGAACAGAGAGATGGAAACGGAAAGTTGGACGACTTTACCCGTCGCGACAGTATGTTGCTGATAGCGGGACCAGGTAATCCAGGTAATTCAGTGAATTATAGCCAGCAAGCAGCAGGTATTGTCGATAGATCACACTGCTGTAAGCGTCGCCTAAAAGAAGACAAATTACCAGCCATAACGACATCATATGGCAAGGAGTTCCAGATAGGTACAATACGAAAAGCAAAAGAGTTGAGCACATCAGTCGATTCGTTGTCTTCCTTTCGATTTGCAGAGGGTGAAACCTCGAGCGTGATGCAAACTTCGTAAAAGAAAAAATGCTCTTGAACGGAATTCCTGAAACACCTTTAACAATCTTAAAACATAAATGTAGATCGAACTGAGTTCTTCGATACCATAAAGGTTTCAAATCAAAAATTCAAAGTCGCTGCTCATAATTGGGCTGGAACGGCCCACGAAAAGCTCCCCTAAAAGCCATCTTAGTAAACCGTCGTTGGACTCTTCCAGTCATCTCGATATCCTTTTTCACAGACGGGGACCAAACCTGAGTACAATATTCTAAGATGGGGCGACAGTAAGCAACGAAGGCTCTCCGATAACTTTGAACGCTACTGTATTACACAGCGCGCAGAATATAGTTCAGTTCGCTACTTGAGCAGCTCTCTGCGAAGCTTCAACACAATGATTATGGTAGCACGCGCAATTCTCACGGATCATTTCGTGATCCGCGATTGCTTAAACGACCAATTTATTGACGTCCGCTATACTGATTTGTTCTGAAAGTGAGCGATTAGTGAGTAATGAGGCGCCCTGAGCGTTTTTCAATTTTTGTCGTTATGATTGAAGCTCCAAGTTTTTCTTTTTACCTTTATTAATAGTTCGCTCAGAAAGGCGCTTTTGTAATTTATGCCTAGTTCCCCTAAATTACATTATGAAGCTTCTGAACCTATGAATTTTTTCAAAAAGTTTTGGATCGCACAAAGGGAAAATGGAACGATCGTCTGGTCGGCCTCGTCGTTGCGTTCGCTCGTCGTATATTCAGACGTTGTTAGAAGAAGAGTGAATAGGGGTTGAGAATGTGTGATTGTAGCCGAAGATGGCCGAATTTGACCTGACGAAGCGAATGGTGCCTTTCTTCGACCTGCACTTGGTCATCCCCCTACTCGAATTCATCGAACCTCGTGATGTGAGTACATTTGCAAATTTGTCTTCTAGAACCATTCACACAAAAAGCTTTACATTTAAGTAAAGATTTCCAACTATCCTACTGCAGGAGAAACAGCTAAGATGAAAGTGGCACAGAGTGATCGACTTGAGTCCATTGTTTTGTATGATTTAAAAAAACCTGTGCTGCTCTCCCGAATCCTCGCCTCCACCCTCTCCCCTCACCCTCCTCATATTTTGGTCTCGTAACATTATTGAACGATTACTATTTGGTCACCATTACAAGCCAGTTCCCTAGTCTTCCTGATTGAAGGAACTCGAAATAGGAAGTTGAGTTCGGCAGTGACGATATTACCAGAGGAATTTCAGATAACATTGTACAGTCCTTTGTAGGGTCCTCCGATGAGGTTCCTGGTCTCCACAGAACCCGGCGTCATTGGACTGTCACCATGGCTTGTACTACTTGTACACTCAATAACCTAGGTTGTGGTTTGTCGATAATGTTTGTCATTTCGGGAGTCGCTTATGGTTTAGATATATGACCACGACTCATTGGTAGAGATGCACCGTAAAGTGCTGCTGAAGACGAACATGATCGACAGCGTAATCGAGACATATCCGCCAGGGAAGGTGCCCAAAGAACTGGAACTTCGCAAGGCTGAGATCCTTAGTCAGGTTTGTTCAATTCACTTTTCATACGTGGGCACTATAGAAATCAGATGTGTGCGATATTGTTTTTTGTTTTACGCAATAGATGTTTGTTGTGGCCTTCGTACAGTTTTGAGTTCGGCGGAGGGGTGCTCGAAGCATCTAAAATTTTTCTTACCCGAGAAACGAGCAATCCAATTTAACTTCGGCGTCTAGTGCTACTCTTTCAGTAAGCCGTACAGTGAATGCAGTTTTAAAATATATCCACTTGTTTACGTTAACGTTATGCTGGCATTCGTTATGCTGGCCTCCTCTGTCGCATATTCTAGAATATGGTGCGTTGCATTCAGTTTCAGCTTCTATTACTCGTTGCATATGGATTTTTTTGTTTTGTTTTGCATTCCAGTTCCGGAAAATCCGATTAATTTCAAAAGTTTCTTATATGCTATCTCATCCCAATGAGCAACACTCTCAAAGCTTTGTCTAGGCGTAGAGAACTTTCGCTGATCGAAATTCCTTTCATGTCCTGCTACTTTTTAAGATCAAAGAGTATCGTCTGTTGTTTAATCGTTTTAAGGTCTAAATGTTGGTTTATGGAACCTAGCGGTTCAAAGTATTTAGAAAAAGGAATGTGTGTGCTAGCACATTATGCGCGACAGTTGGAGCACGTTTTTCGCCAGCTAAAGCCGCTGAACACAACAAAACCGTAGAAAGAATTTTTTTTTAAATAAATTTTCATTCAGTTGCCGAAGGATGTTTTGCTTTTGTCATCGCTTGCGTCGTTTTTTTTACTGGCCCAATGCCAACAAGGAATAGCAAGCGAGAAAATGGCTCAAGCCTGTCTTCTGACGCATGATCCAGCTTAGTTCATTTTGCTGGCAATGCGTCTTTTGCATTTTTATCTACAATAGCCCTTCTTTTTTGCCTTTTTTTTGATGGGCTAGATTAAAAATACTAGGTTTGTTCATACCAGATTTCCGTTAAAATTTTCTAATCACAATTTTTCGAAATATAGAGGGAGAAACTGAAGACGAAAGTGGATCCTGTGGTGGAGATTCTCGAGTCGGAACCCGTGAAGGCTATGATGGACGCCAGGGATGGGAACACGAGGCTTTTGGAATACGTCTCTACGAATCACGGAGTAATTTGTTTCGTTTTATTGATGTTATAAGCAGCAAAATACCACTTGGAAAGGAATCCATCTCGCAAAGTGCGTTGCTTGACCAGTTCAGCCACGGCGGACCCGTCTGTGAATGAGTACCGTAAAAGTGACATGCGAATGGTTTATTCGATATGAAGCTGTCGTGAACCTTATAATTAAGTTTTTCATTACCTTTAATCTGGGTACCGTTAATCGACATAGTGTGGAAGTACGAGTGGTTAATCGAACTACTGGCGCATTCAAACATATTCGAATTTGTTCTTCTTGTTCATGTGGCTTTTCTCCTGAACGTTTTTCTCCTCGCGTTTTGGTGTCTTTTGAAATGTACAGTGTAGTGAACGTCGCACAGACGCAGAGTCCGCCTTAGTTGGATCAGATGCCAAGTATATAAGCTACTTTCACTTCTTAAAAAGCGGTTGGTTTGCCGGCTTTCACATAGCGCATTTATTTTAGCTCATTGTGGCATTTTATTTTTTCGCAATTAACTTATATGTTAACTTAGCTGCATCCTGAACTTGTTGATGCAGTTCACTCGCAGACTTTTCGCCGTTGCTGGTGTGGTCATGGGATCCAATGCTGACCTGAAGCCAATGATATTTTCAACTTAAAATTGTTCTTTTATGCTTTTCGCCCTTGAGTGCTACTACATTTTGCATAACTGCCTTCCTGCGTCAAGTACGCAGTTCCAGTAAGGTTGTTACGATGGCTAAATGTCACTCTTGTCAACCATAGCTAGTGCAAACAGTGTACAGAGCTATCGCGGAAGTCGTTGCAGATTTCGCTTTTTATAGTTTAGTTTGTCTTTCATACATTTCCTCTAGTGCATAAATTCAATGCGCTGTAGTCGTATATGAACAAGTGAACTGATGTGCGAAATTGATAAAAATTGTATAGTTGCGTAAAATACCATTGTTACATATGTAACTGCTTATCCCAGCATGTATTTTAATAAGTTGCCAAGGCATCCTCTCATGAAAATGGCGGCGCCAGAACGGTCACAATGTCTTGCTGCTAAGGCATTTTGACTGCATGACATGGAAACAAGTCACCCTGCTTGGTTTTTAATGCAGAAATGAGAGTAGTTTTGAATGAGTGACTGCAAAATTCAAAACAATCTTTTCAGTTCACGGAGGAAATGTTGGAATCTCTGTTCCGCTACGCCAAATTCCAATATGAATGTGGAAACTATTCGGCGGCTGCGTTGTGTCTTTATTATTATCGCAGCCTTGTGCCACAGCAAAATCCTAACTACTTGAACGCTCTTTACGGAAAACTAGCATCTGAAATACTCTTGCAGGTAACACTTTTTTAGAACTTTTTATTCCTCTATAAAATATTTCCCCTTTGTTGTAATAGGCCTAACAGTTGATGTAACAAAGAGAAAATATTGCATTTATACGCCGGCAGTCAACAGCTTAGCCATCACGCACATTACTGAAATTCCTGACAGTTGATAATGCTTGCGTCTCTGAGACTTTCGATTATTTTTTGAGGAAGTGCTTGTGCAATTTAATTTTGAGCACTTAGCGATGCTCCAAATTTGACTTCACTGTTATCACTAGTGTCTTTTTTTTGGTTTTAGTTGATTCCCCTGACCACGGCGAAATTCGTGAGGAATTAAACCGGCAGAACACTAACGAACCGCTTTCAGTGCACCTGGAATTTTCAAAACAAGAATTTTGTTGAGACTGTCGGACTGGTATGGCTGAGAGCGCTGTCGAAAATTAGCGTGGTAGATGTTAGCAGAAGGTGCTGTGTCACAACTGACATATGATGTTCGTGTCGACTTGAGCTGTTCTCGACCGCATTTTATGCACGTCGAGGCGAATTGGCTAGCAGGAATGAAGCTAGTGCAAAATGTTCTGTCCCTGGGCAGTTTTTATGCAGCCAGACCTTTCTTACTATATTCTTGCCATTTGTTAACTTGTTAACTGCTGACTAGCTCACATTCTGAAGTGCCTGAAATAAGTATAGTTAACTGCAAGGTATGCAAAGAGCGATTCGCTAGTTCATACAGATATCCTGATGTGAAGTGCTCGGTTGCAATTCAAGAAATATGTGTGGTAGTATTGTTGTTGAGGGGCGCCAGGTGCATAGTAATAACTGTCGTTTTATGGACCTTTGGGTGTATCATTCATTTGAAGTGCAGATCGTATATTCAACGTCTTCGCTGTCGTATCGCTGAACTTTGCGAAGATCGTGGAATAAGCGATATTTGTTATCGAGCAGCTGATTTTCCTCACTAATAGTATTGCCGTGCATTTCTTGAGCGATTCAATCAAAAACTTTTAACAGGAGTGGACGCACGCGAAAGACGATTTGACGAAATTGCGAGCGTATGTTGACTTCAATCCGTTTGATACAGAGCTGGAATGCGTGCAGCAACGCGCGTGGTTAATGCACTGGGCCCTGTTCGTCTATTTCAATTATCCGAAAGGCCGTGACGAAATCATTGAGATGTGCCTTAATCAACAATCATATCTCAACACTATTCAGGCTCGTTTCAATCCATGTTTCTATTCGTTAACACTCGTTTTTTGGATCTGCTCAAACCAACTGTACCGTTGAGGTGACATCCTAATGATATGACTGTGTGCCGTATATTCTCGGCATGAAGCGCGTTCTAGGTTTTCCCATCTGGGCACATTATGGGCCCCTGTCCTTGCTGAAATATTTTTCCTTCTTTTTTTCTTTGTTAAATGGTCCGTAACCTCGGATTTACATCCGAGGGACTGTAGTCTTCCAGCTTATCAGAAGGGGGAGAACTGAATTTGAAAGAGAGTGTGAGGAGATAGGTATCCAAAGAAGGAGAGAAACAAGATTCGAGGACGGACCAAATTTAGTGAGAATTTGCATGGAGTGGGTTCTCCAAAGTGGATCCGTGAATTTAAGAGGAGACTGAAATTTAGATGCTGGAAGAGGGGCAGGGGGCTTGCTTGGAACTCACACCTGCAAAAAGGTGAATTATCGAGGAGAGACAGCACTGAGGAAGGCGGAGGGGTCGACTTAATTTAAAGTTGCATGGCACAATTGGTTTGACATGAAATTTCAGGTTGCGTGCCCTCATCTTCTGCGTTATTTAGCAGTGGCCGTTGTTACGAGTAAAAATAAGCAGAAGAACAGTTTAAAGGACCTCATCAGAGTAATCGATATCGTAAGTTACTGGCAACACTGCATTGTATTGTTTTCCATTACCGTTTAACATAAGATATTGGCTTAGGTTTTTTTTTTAATGAAGGAGGAGGACGGAGGCGTTTATTATAGAAAGAATTAATTGGTTGGAGCGATGGGCGGTATTTCGAAGCATTAAAAAATTTTATTGAGTGTAATATGACGAGTAGAAGTTGAGTGCTTCTGTGGTCGCTAATTTTGCGGGCTTATGTAAGTTGTTGATCGTGGAACATTCCCACACGAGTGGAAGATTTTTTGAGATAATGCGAGATATTACAAAAGTAACGCATACTGATGGGCATTTGTCTTTTCTGGTCGTGCAGAAGTGATATTTTTTTTTGCTTTAATTGACTTACGAGCTGTGCAGGTTTGCCTGCTTCCTCATCCCCCCCCCCCCCCCCCCCCCCCCCCCCCCCCCCCCCACCCCCCCTTAA
>JPKZ01002783.1:185255-201152 GCA_000803305.1 Toxocara canis | reverse complement strand
CCCCCACTCCTCTCCTCTCCTCACCCACCCATCGCCCCTCCCCCAATCTCACATTGAATTTCGACTGTGCGACCATGGAGTATATAGGCGGATGTTCGACATGGATTTATAAGTCACGCATATCTAAGGCACGCAAAATTCTTCGTTCTCGGGTCATTTCGCTCAACTTTCTTTAATAGTCCCACCGTTGTAGCGGTCAAAAGTCGTGTTCACTTTTTTCGAAGAGAACAAGTCTCCTTTCTGGTCTTCCTTCGTTTGGCTAGGATGAGGAAACAGGGGCGTGCGTTAAAAGCGTCTGTCTGCTCTCGTTGGTCACATTGACAGGAATAGCGATGGACCACCCAAGATGTTCATGTCTTTTGAAGCAAACAAACGCAGAATGCACACTGTAGCATTTTCCCATTCCTCATTCATAAGAGTATTGCGTAGATGTTCGATTTATGGGGAAAGTTGTTCCCGAAAGGCACTTTTAAGGAACGTCATAACTACGAGGATCCGGTGACGGATTTCTTGACATGCCTATACGTGAAGTACGATTTCGACGAGGCACAAAAGAAGCTGAGGCAGTGCGAGGAGGTTTGGCTGTCTTGTTTTCCTCGGTCCTCCATTAAACCATGTCGGGCGCAATTTTTTAAATTTATGCACATAATTATGATAGGCATACCTTCCGTTCGCTTCACAGGTATCAGAGGTGAAATTTTGAGACCCATCGCCTTCATCTCAGTTAGGAGGACGAAGGGGGAGCGGCAGGGTGGTGTTTCCTTATTGACAGGTAGTAGTTGCAGTTGCAGAATGCCTTCGAACTAAGGTCGCAGGTGAAAAGAAAACTAGTACGGAAAGAGAGAAAGAAAAGAAGATCAAGGAACGCAAATAATCGGGCCACAAACAGGTGTAGCTGAAAGCTAAAGCCGCATCTAAACTCTGAAATTTGAGGATGATGCTTTCCTCCTTGTACAAACGTAATGCTTTACTTTTTTTTTTTGAAGGCTTCCTGCTAAGGATTATATCATCAGTTCAATTCGCTTGAAAGTGTATGCTTGGCAATGAGGAAATGAAAGGTATCCTTTGCGAGAGCAGCTCGCTTTATCGATGGCCTGTTACGTCGCCCATGCACCGGCCCAGTGCTGGTTTTAACAAAAACTGGTCATTTGCATCTCGTTTGTACAACAGTCCAGCTGCCTATGACGTGGTGGCTTTTGGGCGGAGCGGGGGGAGGGGCAGTTAAATTGAGAGTGTAAGATTATTTGAAATTTATAATAGACGCAAGCGTTTTATTCGTTATTTGAGGAGCCTGGATTGGGTTAGTTCATTTTTTTAAAATTGCCTCATCATTTTCAATTGGATGTTTCTTCATGTTTAGGTACTTTCAAATGATTTCTTCTTGACGGCGTGTTTGGAAGATTTCCGCGAGAGTGCGCGTCTTCTGATATTCGAGATGTTCTGCCGAATTCATCAATGTATCTCGTTGGAAATGCTCGCCGAGAGGCTTAACATGCAACAGGCAAATATTCTTTTTTTTTCGAATATCCACAGTAGGTTTGGCATGTTCTGCGTATTAGCTTAGCATCACTTCGTCTTGTCACTTAGCCTAAAGGGAAGACAAGGGGCACATGTTTTTTGGAATAACTTTTTGTGTGCTTCCTTCTGCCTTGACACCACTCCAGTTTCTTAGCTGACATCCGCATCTTGTGTGTTTTTAGTCCTCACAGATAAAATTCATGATCTGCCCTTATATCATACATTTCAGTGAGAAAAGTCTCAAGATATTTTTTGAAAACAATCCCAATATAACCTGCATTCTTTTATGGTGAAAAATTTCATTTGCAAGATATGGTTTTGCAGGTAGGCATTGTAGTTGAAAGGTATGACCGTTTAACGAAGTAGCAGCTTGAAACATCTCTGTTTTTAATGGTGAAATATGTTTTTGTTTGGTCATATCTCGAGGTAGCAATGGACTTTATTTAGGTGGAAGCAGAAAGGTGGATTGTTGATTTAATAAGGAATTACCGTATCGAGGGCGCAAAAATCGATTCCAAATTAGGGCAGGTAAGTTTTTCCGCATTTCCCGAAACATTTTAAGAAAGCAGTCGAATTGCCATAATGCGCAAACAGATGCATTTAAGCGACCAATCGGTCGTCACTCTTGAAAGGCTTCGTGACTGGTGTCATTATCCCTGCTTGGGCGTCAGTCACTTTTTGCACATCCTCTGTTTTGTGCACTCGTACAGGATAATGTCACTTTGATTGTCGGACTGAGCTTTATAGTCAGATCACAAATGTGTAAAAGGTAACAAAAAGAGGCGTTTGCATTTTTAATCACTAAAGGTCGACCTCGGTTGCGTGCGAGAAATAACAGGGAAGCAGACGTGTCTAGCAGACCAGCAGCTCACTATTCATTCTACTTCTCATGACCTTTTTAGCACGTATTGGAGAATCTTTATGAACAAGTATTTCAAGCGAGGTGTGAAGACAGTTGGGCATACACAGCCCGCATTTCTAGCATACAAAATGTACTGTTGATTAGAATGTGCTGGTAAACAAGTGCGAACTGTAAAGCAGAAATATTGTGCTTTTCAAATTACGCTGTACTTATTGTGGAAGTGGATCCAAATAGTTTTGACTTATGGGATGTTGCGTACAAAAATCTTATTTCCTAGATATTTTAATGACGCAGTTATGGAGTTGAATGATCTAACATAGCTCATTCCGCTGATTCAGGTGAGATATTCTAATACATTAGCGCTGACCATTTAGCCGTATGCTTTTTGTTTTTAAGGTTATGCATTTTATAGTCCTTTTTATTTTGAAGTCATGTTTTGTAGTCATTGTGAATAAGTAACAACGCATATTTAAATATAGTGACGCTTATTGTAAGCTCGCTTACAGAGTTATCACTGTTAGATAGACTTAATTCACTTTCTCATCCATGGTTTCTAGGAAATAGGTTTGGGGAGGTAAAGGTACGCAGCGCGATTGTTATTCTCATAATTGGCGTCAAATCGGGTCGTGCTTTTCCGCTTCTGGAAAACGTGAAGCGCAAATTTTGAATGGGAGAGAGAGAGGAAAAGAAGGCGTGATATGACGTCCATAACGCAAGTTTTGAAGAGATACGTCTACCCACCCCACTGTCCTGCTGCATCGCTGATCGCAGTTGCAAAACGTTATTGTGTAAACTGCAGGTTGTTATGGGAGCAACGTCCAGCTCAACCCACGAGCAAGTAATGGAGAATTCGAAAAGATTGACATTCCGTTCTCAACAGACTGCTTTGCAGCTAGAGAAGGTCAAGCTCGATAAAAAGGTAGGTGACCCTTGTATGCCTAACTTTTTATAGTTTCCATCGCAGTACTTTTGCGGAGATCTGACTTGGCGACTATTAAGGAAGCCAAATTTTTGCTTATATTTTGTTCAGCATTTACGGCCAGTCCGGTCGATTCTCGACTGTTGCTTGCATTTCCATATCCTGCGTTCGCTGGGCTTCCCTGAACGGAGGATACAATTTTTCTTTAACTGTATCCAACAAAGTCACTCATCCGAGTCCATTTTGCCACGTCCATCTTGATTTAATTGTAGCAAATTGCAGTTGTTTCATACCGCAGCTTTTTTGGCTGGTTGCATTTGGACAGTTATGACGAGTGAGTATTATTCGTTCCCATTGTCGTGCTTTTACGATGAAATCTTCCCCTTTTTGGCCTCACATTCGTGCACATTTCTGAATCACATTTGGTCTGAAAATTTTCCATGTCACCGTTTCTCAATTAGTGCCTTTTTCACGTGTTTTCAGCTTTTCAAATTACGCTGTACTTATTGTGGAAGTGGATCCAAATAGTTTTGACTTATGGGATGTTGCGTACAAAAATCTTATTTCCTAGATATTTTAATGACGCAGTTATGGAGTTGAATGATCTAACATAGCTCATTCCGCTGATTCAGGTGAGATATTCTAATACATTAGCGCTGACCATTTAGCCGTATGCTTTTTGTTTTTAAGGTTATGCATTTTATAGTCCTTTTTATTTTGAAGTCATGTTTTGTAGTCATTGTGAATAAGTAACAACGCATATTTAAATATAGTGACGCTTATTGTAAGCTCGCTTACAGAGTTATCACTGTTAGATAGACTTAATTCACTTTCTCATCCATGGTTTCTAGGAAATAGGTTTGGGGAGGTAAAGGTACGCAGCGCGATTGTTATTCTCATAATTGGCGTCAAATCGGGTCGTGCTTTTCCGCTTCTGGAAAACGTGAAGCGCAAATTTTGAATGGGAGAGAGAGAGGAAAAGAAGGCGTGATATGACGTCCATAACGCAAGTTTTGAAGAGATACGTCTACCCACCCCACTGTCCTGCTGCATCGCTGATCGCAGTTGCAAAACGTTATTGTGTAAACTGCAGGTTGTTATGGGAGCAACGTCCAGCTCAACCCACGAGCAAGTAATGGAGAATTCGAAAAGATTGACATTCCGTTCTCAACAGACTGCTTTGCAGCTAGAGAAGGTCAAGCTCGATAAAAAGGTAGGTGACCCTTGTATGCTTAACTTTTTATAGTTTCCATCGCAGTACTTTTGCGGAGATCTGACTTGGCGACTATTAAGGAAGCCAAATTTTTGCTTATATTTTGTTCAGCATTTACGGCCAGTCCGGTCGATTCTCGACTGTTGCTTGCATTTCCATATCCTGCGTTCGCTGGGCTTCCCTGAACGGAGGATACAATTTTTCTTTAACTGTATCCAACAAAGTCACTCATCCGAGTCCATTTTGCCACGTCCATCTTGATTTAATTGTAGCAAATTGCAGTTGTTTCATACCGCAGCTTTTTTGGCTGGTTGCATTTGGACAGTTATGACGAGTGAGTATTATTCGTTCCCATTGTCGTGCTTTTACGATGAAATCTTCCCCTTTTTGGCCTCACATTCGTGCACATTTCTGAATCACATTTGGTCTGAAAATTTTCCATGTCACCGTTTCTCAATTAGTGCCTTTTTCACGTGTTTTCATTTTTTTTTCGATCACTTGCAGAGTTTTATGGCTGCATATCCTCTTTCCCTCTCTCACCTCATCGCAAATCGAGAGACTGTATGAGCCCCAGCACAGAAAGTGAGAGTGTGTTGTGGAATTGGCGATTTAAAATATAAGTGATGGGAATGCTCATCAAACGACGTTCATTTTGTTTTGCATTTCACGTCACTGTTCACTTGCACTAAGAAAGAGCGAACAAATTTGAAATTTGCAGGGCACGTGGAAAGCCGATTTAGCATAACGCGTTCCTTGTTTCGGCCGGGCCGGTTGCAGTCCGCTGTTGTTGCATATCGTTACATGCGAGATCTGCATTATGTCGATCCCATCCTCGTGAAAGCTTTCATAGAGAGCACTTCAGCTTGCTTTTTACTTTTTTTTGTCATTTTTGTCGACTGTATTACTGTCGTCTATTGTATATTGGTAGGGAAAGAAAAAAGTAGATAGTGGAAGAAATATGAAGGTGATCTGGCTTTTCCAACTTTTGTTTGCTTTTTTGGATTGCTTATTCCTTTTTTTTAGTGCACTTGGATAATGTTGTATAAGTATTCGACCGATAACGCATGGGTCGTTTACGTTCACTTTGAGAGACGCTAGTATAATTGCGATGGACGGAACTTATCCAGTGAAAAGGATGGAAGGAAATAGACTGACTCACACGCAGGGCATCGGCTTTTATGGTCGATGGTTACATGTTTCCCATTTGCGCTCTGTCTTCCTGAGTTTATGTAAGGTACTTTGGTTATGAAATTTTGTACTTTGATATTTCTGTGATTTTGTATTTCGAAATCATAATCTGTTTGTAGGAAGTCCGTGCTTTTTTTTTTTAATGATAACGGTCCTGTGCGAAATTGTGTAGCATTTGCTTGGCGTTTTCGCAGTTCGGTTTTAGGCACTTTTGAATGACTTTCGTATGTAATGGTCGTCACCAACACAACTAATTGACTGAGATGTCAAAGTGCACTCTACCAGTCCGCCAGTGCAGGTGAGAGTTATCAATAGAATAGTTTGTTACGATTTCGGTGGTGCCTTTCCTGAAATGCATTGTGAGGTTTCGTTTCGTAGTACCTTTTTTCGTTTGCATTGTTTTCTCGGTGTTGTTCGTTGCGCAACCGGCTATTTGACGTTTCTGGTCGTTCTGGTCTGTTCTTTTTCAGATGTTTCGCCGCGGCGCTGTTTTTCAGTATTAAGGACTGGTTTCTTTTGGTAATTTATCTCGGCTTTTTCAAATTCTTCGCTTACTGCTTTTGAAAATATAGGATGATGAATATTTTCTGTTTTGCTGTGTTTGGTGACGAGCAGTAATGTGTGGTGGAATTTGTTGTTAGGCAAGAGTGCCTCTGACAAGTTAACCCTTACGTTCAACTGCGTTTCTTGTATGAAGTCAGTGGCTTAGCGAAAGGGCAGGCGGAGTTGTGGGGACTTGTTATAAGAAAGCGGAACTGTTGCAAAATTTGACTGCTGCTGGCATTTAGAAGTTCGCAGTCGTGGCCGTTAGCTGGAATATTACGTTATTGATGCTATAGTGTTTTGTTGTGTTGCACTCTTCGTAAAACCAATTTAGGTTGGGTTCTGTTGACTTCGTTATTGTTTCATTTTGTTAAGTTTCAATAAATTCTTTAACCCTTTAAGGCAGTTGACTGCTCATGCGGAGGCTTTCACTACCCAATTGATTGTTCATCACGTAGCTGTAATACCGGCTAGGTGATTAATGGTGAACTGGGTAGCGGGACAGTACGCTGCGGCTGCTCTTCCAGTTTCCGAGAAGACTTGGCTTCCGCTTCGGAGAAGGTCCAGATCCGGTTGGGGCTTTGAAGCGTGGCGGTGGCCACCGATGTGCTCTGAGCTGGGAAAACCACTGAGGTAGTGTCGGAGAGGTTACATCTGATTGTTTGCCTAAGGAGACGCAAAAAACCCATACGACTTGGAAACGTCCACTTGACTGCGGCCGTATGACGTCGAACCTGTGACTTCTCAGGTTTTCCGTAACTGTCATCGCAACTGCGTTTCCGCACTGGTCACTGGCAATCCTTCTAATATCGAAGCAACAGCAAGTGTTGGGTCAGTCGTTGCCAAAAATGGACGGAAATTGCATGTTCATGCTGACTGACCGATGCATAAATCATCCACTCATTTTTTTGCTACACGACGTGTCATACGAGTGGGCGTAGAACGCCATTCGTACACAAAATTACAAGCGCCCTTAAACGTCTCTAACTTCCACATCTCTCTCGGTCTGTGTACGTTTGTAATTTATAATAAACACACTGGATGCAACGTGTACATTACTATAAAATGCCAAATGAATTTCGTAACCCTGGCTTCAGCGTTCCATGGCTTGAATCTATGGAGAAGACTTATCCGTCTTCCGAAATAACTTGGCTCCGGTTCAGACTTAGCCATTCGAGAAAGCATACCGATAACTACAGGGCTTGAGAAATATTGCTGCAGGTGGGCGCTTCGATGAGACCTGGTTTTGCTTTGGGTTTCCATCCAAAAATCTGGTTGTGGCCTGTGAGGTAGCCAGGCTCTCGTTCCGCTTTGACTGCAAGAATAGGTTTGCTTTGAAAAAATCAGTTTCAGTTTTATAGGACCCTCACTGTTTTTTTCTATAGAGCTAGAAAAGTGCTCCAGAACCTTTATTTTTTTTTCCTACACAGCTGCTCGCCGTAATATCTATCAGTTGTGCGCTGGTTAAAACCGTTTGCATGGGAGCCATTCAAAACTTCCTTCAGTTCTTAAAGATAGGCTGGCCGCGGAGATTCGCCCATGCTTAACGGACCGTTTACGTTGATCGAATTGCTCCGAAGATGATCTGGTATGAAGCATATCAGAATAGATTCAGTTTATTAGTCAGAGGATTTATAACAATTCTCAGAAGCCGGACATTGAAAAATTCTCAGAAACTCTGAAAACGTAGTAAATACGAAAAGAAATGCACAGATGAGTAAATTTTGAGGGATGTGAAGAAATATTTACAGACGCATTGAAAGTATTCCCTACAGCAAATAAAGCACATCGACGGTGGAAGAAAACGAATGGGAAAGAAAGGAAAACAAAAATGAATAATAGTCATATGGAATGATTTCGAAGTGGAAAATGTCGTTGCAAACTCGTTTTTCTCTTTCCACATCTAATATACATAAAATTATTAAAATATTGCACCGCAAAGCGTACGATACACATCGCATTTATTGTAATAAGGTGTGTGCACATCAATTTTGCCCATAGCATTAATGCCCAACCCATGTATACCTTTTTGTGAGGTATTATTACTTCTCTGAGTTGCTTATCGAACTCAACTTTCTCTCTGTGAGTTTAACAGTTATTTTTTCCATGTCACTCAATTGGTAGCGATTATGGATGAGTAAGGTTCTTTCCATGAAAGTTTGAAAACATTATACGCGCTTAACGCATTTAATAAGATTATCACAACTAAACGGAGCTTGCTGATTGTGTAATTGACGGGAATGTCTAACAGAGTGTCAGCTCTCAACTAGTCGGCTTGTCGGGGCTCATTGTGCATTGGACACCAAAACAGAGGGATCGGGGTTCATTTTGCACTGGACACCAAAACGAATGGGAAAGGGGGAAGGGGGAATGGGGAAGGGTGGAACTGGGGAAAGAGGAAGAGTTGTAACGATTGTACGAGATTGACGGCTGGTTGGTTTGTGGTGCCAGCCGCAACCGACTTGCTGACCCAATTCTGATCAGCATTTGTATTATTCAAAATGTCGCTCGCTTTGTAAATCCCTTCTCCCTTTAAGTCTGCTATCGATGCACAACATGCGCATTTTGCACGCAGAGCACCTAGTGAGCCTCTACCCAGACTGCATCATAGTCGGGTTGTGGGAAAATTTGCCCATGAGCGATCTAACGAAGGCATCAGTCGTTCCAAACTGTTCCATCGTTCTTTGAGCTCTTGAGGTATCGAGTAGAGGGATCGGAGGTAAATCCCAATTCCTCATCCTCTCTCCTTGAGCGGAAACTGTCATTACCAAAAGTCCCCTCAACGACCTCATTATTTCATATGTAAAGTTCTTAGCAGACAGCTTCTGAAGGCCCAGCTACAGTACTAAACGATGTCTTCGTATTTTTAAGAGAGCACGCACTTAGCAACATCGGTAACAAAAGTCTCAATTACTTTCAACGGCAGATTCATGTGATGGCGATATCGACTCTCTCGTATCAGCTGGTGAATTTATCAACTGAGTTTCTTTAATATTACTTCAACCAGAGTCGGTTCGGTCCTCCATTTATGAAAACACTGCACCAGTCCAAATCGCTCATAGTTACCCTGCCCCTCTCTGCCCAATCTTCAGGATTTTTTGCAGCTCACCATTTTCAGATCAAATTTACTTGTCAGAAATTTTTTGCCTAATATTTTCCGAGTCTTGTGCGATTGAAATAATCTCCAAAAAGTTTACTGTTCTGCAAAGTGTTAAAAAACGACAAAAATTTAGTGTTTTTAAGCCATTTTTCTTCAAAGATTTCTGAAAATTTCAGCTTTTTCCACTGCTCGTTGATCTGGCGGCTGTACGGCGGACCTCAAAATTCGCAGCAGATACCCAGTTTGGGTGGATAAAAGAGGATCGGGGTTACCTGTGTATGACTGAAATCCTGAACGTACTCAGCGTTTCAAGAATACACGAGCGACTGCTAGGCGAGTATAACTGTCACTTGTATTGTATCAGCAATTGCTCGTTCAACTGGCAAAAAAAACTTCAACCCAAAATATCACTCACAACAATCTTTTGTATAACTTCTATTTTTTCTCAGCGTTTGACAGATATCGCCACCACACAAAGAAAAACGGAACATTACTGAGAAAGACTGGGTTCAAGTGATTATTTGGTATAAGGCGAAGAGTGTCCCTAAACGCGGGCAAGCACAGAGCATATTAGTTAATTACATGAGCACCAGATTGTCGTTTGGGATTAACAAGCGGTCTGCGACCGTACTTTGCGCGCGAACCGCCCGTGGCGCCAACCGTTCGATTTGCCTCAAGTATTTTGTTGTTACGAAACGCTTTTTGAGTAAGGGAGAGCGAAATTCCAGCGAGAAGCGATGTTATGGGTGGAGGGACTCGGTCAGAATAAAATGTGGGTGAAATCGGTTAACCGAGAACACGAGACCTTAGTAAACGAGTAAGTATTGTTTTGCGGAAAGGTCCGCGAACGATGCGTACTCGTTGACCGATCCCTCGTTTATCCCATCCCCCTGCCTGAACTTCATTCTTTCACTTCCGATGTGCCTCGCTTTGTTGGCACCTAAGAACCTTCGAATGATCGGCGTCTCGATGCTGCGCAGAATATGCAACCGAATATGGTGTAGGCTCAGGAGGTTGGTGTAAAAAGTTCTTTGTAGAGTTCGGGAAGCGTGCCTCTGTCGGCAGCCTGCGGGTACGTAATGCTGAGTTGACCGAGCAATCGAATATGCTCCTGAGCTAGTGCACGCAGCCGCACAATTAAGTCGCATAGTGTCTGCATCGTTGGTCCTGCATCGGCTAACTGAAATCATTTCTTTCAATCCGAAACTCATGCATGACTAGCCATTCTGAAGCAGTAATTGAACGCGGACAGCCGTATAAGCAGACCGCAGCGGTACTGCCGCCGGATGAACGCCCCAATGTGAAGCTGAAATTTTCCATTTCGATGCATTACTGCGATGTAAAGCGTACGAAAACTGTCAGCGGTAGGCTAAGTGCTTAAGACTTTCAGTCAGCAATCAGTCTTTGAGTGACACGTTCGGATCCGGTCGGCTTCGAATGGTTCAACTTGCCTACATTTCTTAATCTCTTCGCAGGAAGCGGGCGCATTTTCGCTCTCGCTAATTTAGATGCCATCGTAAATTTTTTTTTGGCAAAATTAGCTTGTTGATCGTTTTTCCAATGTGATATCATCTCAGATATAATTGAGCAGTTATCCCAACCACGATAACTTATATGGATTCTGATTTTGCTGAATGTTTTGCGAATCACTTTCCTTCTGTATCGTGTTTTGCGTATAACTCGCAACGTTCGTTTCTGGGTCCCAAGGCTTGGAAACGATGTGAAAAAAAAAGAATAATATCTTCCCACAAAAAGAAAACACTGGATCTTCTACAAACCCTGGAGGCGATTTGTTGTTGTAAGCAGTTCCTTAACTGTTCGCTGATATATTGTCCGGATGATGATCGTTCAAGCAGGATCCACGCCGATAAAAGGGCTGTCTCGGTGGATGTCAAGTGCAACTGTGCGAATTCATGTACGCATCCATGCATCTACAACGGCGCTATTTTACTGTAAAGCAAAACATTTTAAGCGCTGTGCGTCACAGTTATGCGTCAAAATAATATCCATGTTTTGTTCGTATGAGTCAAAAACATATTGCTTACCGTAAATTCATTTCATCTCACCAGTCACTACCTAAAGTATTTCTTAACTGAAACACTTAACAAAATGCAAAGCTTTTTCGATCACACCACTACAATAGCTCACGGAATGCTCTTTCTACATAGAGTGTAAGTGTACAAAATTGTTTGTCATTCGATTTCCGTAGGTAGCTTCGATCGTTTACATCACTACAACACTGCCCCGTATTGATTGACCCCTTTTTGCTCCATACTGATTGCTGCCAATTATGAACATTAGAACGTTGTCCGTACCGTTTTCATGGGAAGCTACTTTTTTCGTTAAAATAGTGCCACCTGCAACTCCAATATGAACTCATTCGTAGGTGAGTAATCACCCCATCGTGTTTAACTTAATGAATCCTGGCTGCTCATTGCTGATCGGCACTTACAGCACTGATGTTAACGGTGTCGCTGAAAGGTAGCGAAAGATAATGAAAAAGGCAGTTAGAAATTAAAACGAACAGCAATGATGAATTGCATTTCAGCGGGGTCACTCGACTGAAAAATAGTGGCTGGTATGATTTCAGTATCAATGAGAAGCGACGTGGTCTCAACGTTGTAGTGCTGTGCAACGACGATCGTAGCCAACTCGAAGACGCCGCCCTTGAGCAGTGAGATTTGCTCTTCTTGACTTAACTGCATGAAGCCGTCAACCATCTTTGCGAACTCGATTATGCTCTGGATAACTCGGGTCAACTCATGCGCAAACCGTTTCCAACCTTCCAACCTGTCCTGGAACAGTTCAAACTATTGAAACAGCTCTGCTTGAAAAAAAATCGGAGTGCACCACAAGACTGCTTCAAAAGGTTCAGTTTATCCCCAATAAAAACAATTAAAATCAGTTAGAGTAATGGGGCATTAACAAGCACACATTACGGTCCAACCACGCTTATGCAGTTGTTGGTAACTCGGAGCGTGCTCGACAAACGTTTTTTTTTTCGACAGAGCGGGGCTTTTTTCGCTCTCGGCGATCGCTGCTTTGAAATTTTCAAGCTCCCTTTTTGGAAATTTCCACTTGTCATCCAGATACTGACATAGTAGGTTCTGCTCCAAGCAGTCTGTTAACTTCGATGTTGTGAAATCAGTTTATGCTGAAGTATGAGTCAGCGGAATCAGACTTGGGTGAAGGGACATATCTTTCTATGCGTCATAGCGTATTCAGAAATCCATTAATCCAAATAAAACCTTTTACGTAGCCCTCTTAACAGCATGAATTATAATCGCCAAATATCAGTAACGTATCACTGAGATTTTGGAAGTGCAATTAGCGAGTCAATAGATGCGCAAACATACGCGTACATGCGCATAAATACCACTTTGCCACAATGCGTTCCTGCTGTAGCGAAAAGCGTATAAAGATAGGAAAGAACTGCGACGCGCAACCGTCCAAAGTGAATCCTGCACTCAATGCAGATTATATTTCAGAAGTTTTGGTGTGCGTTGTTTTCCCTTCCCTTTGTCGCATAAACACTACCGCTAGCTGTCGGATCAGACGAAAGGATTTGACAAGGATTTTAATCAGTCTCTGCTATCCCATTCCCGCCGTTCATCCAAAGACGGCAACTTTTTATGGATAGTTGCAAGCTTTGGCACATATAAAATGTATAACCCTGTATCGTATCACCTAAGATATATGATCCATTTTGTAAGTACCGAAAACGAACAACTGTTAAACTCATCTCGACGTATTGTAATTCAGTTCGTCGGTTCGAGTACCCATTGGGCGTAACGTTTGTGAAAATGAACGAGTACTAATCCTTCTCATTAATACTTTTTGAACCCAATGAGACGTTTGATTCTTGAGCATGAGTATGCAGCTTAACACATTTTCTTCCGTAGCAACAATCACCGTTACCACCTATTACATGAGCCGGTTCCACACACATTTAAGCAGCCCGCACACTTTATCACTTTATCAATGTTCTTGACCATCATTATTCATCTACAGTAAATAAATAAATCGAACGGTTTGCTTGGATCGACGTCGGGTCGAAAGGCTAACTTATCGTTCCTTTGGCGTATTTCAACTGGTACTATTTCACTGCTTTATTTTGTATATTTTGTAAGCTCCTTTCCCCTCTTATTTCCAGTCCAGCTTATTATTAAATAATTAACAAAGCATTACATCTTGTTACTCCCTACTTCCATTTCCCACATTTTAAATTTAATAAAAATCCTAAATTCCATTTCCTCCCCATTTCCACGTCACATCTTTCTCTTCTCATTTATTTATTTATTTATTTATTTATTTATTTATTTATTTATTTATTTATTTATTTATTTATTTATTTATTTATTTATTTATTTATTTATTTATTTATTTATTTATTTATTTATTTATTTATTTATTTATTTATTTATTTATTTATTTATTTATTTATTTATTTATTTATTTATTTATTTATTTATTTATTTATTTATTTATTTATTTATTTATTTATTTATTTATTTGTTTGGAGGCGGCAGTAGCTCAGTGGTACAGCCCCCGCTTCGCGTGTGGGAAGACCCGGGTTCGATTCCAGGCTGCTTCCGACTACTGACAGCCCAGCCAGCGGGTGGTTAACAACAGGCTAAAACAGCCAAAGCGATTGCTGTGCTCGGCGTGCGATTGCCTCAGTAACATCGAGACATCGCACTGAAGGCCCGAGCGGTAAGAACAACAAGTAAGTAAGAACAACAATAAACTTGTTCATTTCTTTGAATCAACGTCTGTTCGTAGATTTTCATCACCTATCTCAGGCGGATAGGTCGCACATAATCCTGGTGCCAACCTTAATGGATAAACCTTGATGGACAAGGGTCAGTCAGAATTGAGAACATCGTCCTGCTTCTTCCTATTTAATTTTCATTTTCAACCGACAAGTGGGTTTGGATTTCTTTTCAACTTATACAATATTTTTTTACCATTTAATACTTCGACAACAGATGTTTAATAACGTAATTAATACGGTAGACAACAACACACCTTTTTAACAGTATGTCGTTAAAAAGCAAATTAAGTTACTCTCCTCTCCGTTCTAGAGATGTCTGATTTCGTTAGTTAAGAGCAAAAATACCTATTTAAATCATATTACGCAGGGAATTTTTACGAAGCAATTTAGTAGAACATCTTTTTCAGCAACTACTTTACGAGAAAGCTTTCAAAAAGCCGCTGAAACTTGACATGTCATTTGCACATGGTTTTTTTTTGAAAAAGAATCAACCACCTGGAACATTAGAGAAGTGTAACCGTTAAAAGCGATGGTTTTGAGCGAGGTACTTGGTTATTTATTAGACGAATTTTGATTGCAATAAAATGAAACATTCGTTTTATGTAGCCAAAATTCACATAGCGTGTCGCCGAAAGCAAAATGAAACCACAAATGCCTAACAGACATTAAGGTTAATAATTCTCCTTGTTCTGGCAAACCTTGTGTAACAGTGAGTGTCGAAAAACGTTGACGGTATGCAACCGTCGCATTTCAGATAGCGACCGAGTTATGCCATCGGTTTTTGGCTATGATGATCGGAAGCGGCAACTTTTAATACGTGAATTATGATTGCACTCTCTCTGCTCTAAAAACAACTGATGTGAAATTTTCTAAGCAAGAACTGTTCATCAGTACGCTGCGAGGAAAACTATTGGATCGTTAGAGAGGAAGGATCTTGTTCGCAAATGACCTGATGGCCAGAACAGATTCCATTGATCGAAAAAAATGGGGAGGAGAGTGAGGTAGTTGCTAAATGTTGAAGTTCTCCTTGCAGGATGGAGTTATCTTACCATACTACACCGTTGTATTCAAACGGTAATTATAATATGGCCAAAAAAACGAATGCGGATCTGCTTTCGTTGGTATTTCTCTACTTTACTTAGCTATTAATCTAATGCTAGAAGCTAGGTTATGAAAACTTCGGAAGATTCCATCCCAAGAAGACTTTTGCAATGATTTTATCACATGCGCTTCTCAGAAAACTTATCAGACAATATCAAAGTTAGGACGTGAATATTTGACAGAAACGTTTAAAAAAACAAAACGATCATTGCAACGGCGGACAAAGTTGAACAGTAAGCAAATTCGTAAAAGTGAACGAACTTTAAAAAAATGAACGATCGAATATTTATTCGATGGTTCATTTTTTTTATTTCGAACAAACTAGTCAAGCCGTTCTAAATAAACATTTAACTCTAACAAAGCTTTGAGATCAAAGAATTCGCATGCGTTGAGTGAAATTTGTTCGCCGAGATGGTGCAGACTTATTAATGCCCACATTAAAATAAACTACAGTTAGACGCTTGTTTTGATTATACACAATTCGTTGCATTTATTTGTTGGACAGTTTCTTTGCAGGAAATTTAGGTATCACAGTGATCGGAGGGAATTTCTGAATGCTATTAGGTCACTTGAGGAGGAAAAATTCTTTGACTTTGCACTATGACCTTCGGTCAAAACGTTACCCGACCTTTTCGTCTGAGTCATGCTTCCTCTTCTTCCTCCTTCCCCCACCCCCCCC
>JPKZ01002783.1:172583-184840 GCA_000803305.1 Toxocara canis | reverse complement strand
TTGACTACTTCCGATTGTGTCTCTACTGGCAAAATCGTTTCTCACAGCACACTAGTAAGTTGAACAGTAAATTTGGCCTGCGTAGCTCATAGTAGTTTTAAGACGAACTCGGAGATTGTTAGAGGAAGGCGATCACCGAACATGCGCAACGGGCTGCTGCTTATACCGCTATCTGTTCGCATAGTGATGAGGTGTTTAATTGGTCCAGCAAATAATCACCTACTGCCATCGAAATTTATGAATATTTTTAAACGAAATGAGTAGTGATGACAAAGAAGTGAGACTTTGTTCATTTCCGCGTCGACCTAGCTCATCCCAGACTTTTCCGTCTGTTGAGCTGAATGCCTTGAAATTAGCGTGCATGACGGTGAAATGATAACGAAACGCGACCTGGATAGGACCATGCTTCCGGCAAAGTAGTTTATTAATTAGGGCAGGGAGGGATAAGGAGAGGGAGGGTGGAAAGGGGTAGGGAAGGTGACAGGAAAGGTGGAAAGTTACGATAACTGGATGAGGTGGTTTTATGTTTGGCGCCCTTCGATGCCTGTTAGATGCATAATCGGCAAAGCGATCAGCGTATGCCGCAACACCGCAGCAGCAGCCGGGTGGTGGCGGTGTGCACCTGCAAGGACGTGCTCGGGTTCATGACCGCTAGCGTGTACCGGCCTGCGGAAGGGCGCAGCCGCCAAACCCCAAATATTAAATGCCTATTTTCGCTTCTCTCAATGTCTCCACCTCTCTCTTGCTCTTATGCGCACAACAAATCGCCAACATGTTCCCGCCGAAAAATGCACTCAAATGACCGCTGGAGCGTCGTCAGCGCCATCGTGATCAGCAGCGGCCCGTCACTTCCGTCCCTTTTTTACGCCCCCGGTGCGCTTTTGCAATATTCCCTGCATTTACTGTCTTTCTTCAGGATCCACAAAACGATCAGGATCTTAAAGTGATCCAACTCTTCTATTCGTTTAGCGTCACCTACAATTAACGCAGGTACGACAGTGTCGACAATCGAGTTCTGGCTTAATAGTTCGTCGTAAAGAATCAATATTGCATTCGAATATCCGTCGGTCCAGTAATGGCAAAGCGTTCTATAGTTAATTATTTTCCCCTGGGAAATTGGTAGACTTCCTTGCCCACTCAAAATATCACGTCCAACGTTTAACCAAAAAATCTGAGAGGACGGTGAAAGCGTAAGTGGAGACAGAAGGCTGCGATCGCGCAACGGGCATCGATCAGTTCTTGCCTATGGAAAGCCGTCTAAGCCAACCAATTCATCAATAACGAATACCTGTAGACTGGTAAAGCGCATGGGATTTGGCACAAATACCACATTAATACTTGATTTATTCATGCATTAACCGCCCTGTTGTCAGCAAAAGAGATGGCTTACTTTTTCTTCTTCAAGGGTACCATGAAATTTGCACAATGTACATTCACATCTCGAATATTGATTTTTCGAGCCAAGTGTATATTGAGCTTCGAGAAGAGCGTGTCTGAGGTGTTGCGTTCGTAAGAATGAACAACACGCTGGAATGCGACACATTTCTATACGACTTTTTTTTGCGATGCAATCTAGCGCAGTAATTGACTAGACGTGGATGCGCNCCCGGCCACAACTCCTTTCAAATCCTCTCTAACTATATGCTACTGTGGTACATATTATCATTGGACAGTTAACATTACGAACACACCACCAACAGTAGCTAAAACTTCAAAGTAGTTGTTGCTAAATCTTCATGATAATGACCAAAATTCGGCAAGCCAAAACAATGATATGAAGATCCTATCCAGAGGTACTAGAACACAGTAGCGGGGTAATGGAGTAGTTCGCATTACAAAAAAAAATTTGAAACAAAACAAGAATTTTCATTAATATTTTATTTTGAAAATAACACCCGAACAATTTTTTCACCGCGCTGAACCGTAACAGAGAGCAAATATAAAGTTAGTTCGTTTTTATCTTATTGTTTTGCTAACGACAACGGTTGTGCGCAGTATTTGAAAGGATAGCATCGAATAACAAATAAATACGTACACAACCGTTTTCATCAATGAAGCAACAAACTAAATGACTGATGTTGAAAGGCGTCTTATCCGTGAGTTATAAAAGCACAGAAATAAAGCTTCCTAAAAAGCTTTTCCTATGTGAAACGGGCATCTAAAAGAAGCCGAATCACTAATGCAAAATAGGGAGCTCAAAAACTCGGCGTTTGAAAACGGTAGTAACACTGACGAAAATAACCGCGGATGCAAGCATTTGTAGAAAACGCTGCACTTTTTGCTCTTGATTGGTAGCCAGAACAACTAGGCAACTATGCAGCTAAATTTTACAAAATGTCCTTACATAGAAGAGTCCAGGTATAAGGATGTGCAAAGAGATTGCTTACAGCGTAAGGAAACAAAAGAAATGAAAGACGCGAACTTAAAATAAGGCCATACCTATCGAAACGCTGAAAAACAGAGGTTTCTTTCACAAGAGTGAAATGATAACATTGCGATTTTACTAAACATACCGCGTTTCGCTCTCTTAAGCCACGTCGCTCATAGTTCTTCTGAATTTCCAGAACAGGCAAAACGTATTCGAGGGATGGAAAAGCCCTCATGGTCCGAATAAGGTGATACTCCATCGACCGTGAAGTTCGTAAATTTCTAGTGCGTGTGGCTATCCTTTAATGTGTTTGTGCCCCGATTGTTCTGACTTGACATATTGGGCTGCCACAAAAAGTACCAGCTCGGCAGATTCGATTGAGGCTGTTAAATGCACTCTCCACAAAAATTTTACAGGACAAACCTGAATCCGACTATACACATACGACGTATTGTTGGTCAGTAACAATAAAGCATCAATTGTGATCCGAATGAAAACAAAATCACAATGTGAGGCCTCCATTCAGAACGACTATTCTTTCACCTTGCTTCTTCTCTACCCCTTCTTTCGAATAAATGAGAGGGCAAGGAGGAGGTAAATCCATAAAACGACCAATTGCCGCATTTTGGATTGGTGGGACAGAGTCTAAAGTTTATTCTCTCCATCCTAAACTGGGAAGTTTATGTGACCATTAGACCTTCCCAATCATCGCGTATCAGAATTTCGCTACATCTGTCGCTCGAGCCCATGTCTGTTTTGGCGTGCGCTATTCGTGGATAAATCTGTGCAATTGAAAGACATTATATGTACTGGCAGGCTCTAGGACTTCATAAGACCTAAAATAGGAACTAACCATATTGCGATATCGCTGCTCGGAAAATGAGTCGATGGGACGTGCAGTATTACTCTCACGTGCTCGTAACGTGGCATTATGTGCCGAGTCGAACGCACTGGTTATACTCGCAATGAGGTCCTCATCTGGCTGAGAAGCATCCAAACTTGTCCTCGGATATCCTCCGTTTGGCGCCGGCACTGCGGCCTTAAATACAAATTCGCTTTCGGAACCATAGTCATATGGTGCAGTTGATAATAGGCTAATGTACTTGTGCATGCGAGTGTACGTTATATAAAATAGACATGAAAATGGCGGAAGACGAAAACAATTCTGACGTATGGAGATTCTTTTGATTCGCAAAGTCATTTAAAAATCGTTGAAACCCGTATGATATGAGAATCCAGCTCGTTGGCCGATTAATTTTGCAAGTGCTAGCCATTTAAGTTTTACGGTTCGGTAGCAATCACCGTGCTCTCAAACGAACCTTTCATACTACAGTGACGTACAAACTTAAGATAAGAAAGAACTTCGTATCAACAAACATATCTCCGTTTTCCAACTGCTTACCCTGTTTTCCATTGTCCGATAATGCTACAAACGCATTATTATATATTCAATACTGACAACGTTACATTAACCCCTCGCCTTTCATTCATCCTTGATTCCGTTAAAAAATATCGCCGCCGCCTAATGAGGAGTGCGGATGGGCTTGCAAAGGCATGCATGGGTGTGACTAAATAGTTCTTTTCTAGTCTGGGGATGAAGTGCTCCATTTAAAAGCCGAATTTTGAGTTAAAAAATGGTTGCAATCGAATGTTTTTACTTTCTCATTGCAGAATCTGAAAAATGCTACCGCTATTCGTTTTTTTTTCTAAGCGTTATTAGCTCAAAAGCCTTTAAAATTTTTGCATCTGCTGAAAACGAGTTTTTTCCGCAACTTTTGTACAACTGAAACAAATTTTGACATAATGTGAGAAAATGAGTGATTGCCCGAAATTGTTCAGAAATCGGCATAGCAGAAAGAGATGCGATGCAGCAAAGCCACAAATCAATTGATCAGTGCGAACGGATAGAGCATTGAGCTGATTTATGAAGCAGTTTGGAATGAACATGAACTTCTGAAACGAGAAATTATGAGAATCAAAGAAGTTTCGGGATAACATGTGAAATGTTTTCTCCGTTACTTTAAGTGCCATAATACTATTACTAATGACAAAAAATAAATGTGATACAGCGAGAGGTCAAGCTCAACCTGTTGGGCGATCGAATATCCCTGGCCTTGAACCGACGGGTAACTAACAGGTGCGGCGGCTGCATAGCCGGCCGTATTCGCGTACGTACTTGCGTAGACTGACTCATAGCCGTTCGTATACGCTGCATGTCCTGGAGGAGAATACTCTCCGTACGGACTGTACGCTATGCCGTTCACTTCAGCCATTTGCTTATGCATACGTACCTATATGGCACGTCGTTTAACAACCAAAAGCACAATTGCATATAACAACCATACGTTGCAAATTCTCATCGTCTACGAGAGCGCTCTCTTTCTGCGTTTATATAAAACACTTAAGTTGTGCATCACACTGAAGCTCAAGAATGAAGTCGTTCATTTGTTGAAACGTTTGAGCGATGATGCACTCAAGCAACATATGTAACTTTATACTCTTTATTAAGCCGAATCAGATCGCCTTATGTGGTTTGCTTTTTGCTTGGCCAGTACTAATAGCAATAGTGGTAGCATATCATTAAATAATCTCTCCGACAATTATTAATAAATTCCGTTTTTTTTTTTCATGCAGAAAATGCAACAGAATACCGTCGACTCGCTGACTCGGATTCTTGTTTAAGAAATATCGCCTATAAAACTCCAATTATTAGAGTCAAGCCAAAAACTGCGTCTCACTGGAACGAAGATGCTAGTAAATTGATAAACGTGAAATGAATATCGGCATGTTCAGCCTTTTCTTTTATTAAACACAACAGAAAAATTGACTCAGCACAGTGAGACTGCACCTCATCTTCGACTTTCTCGCGTTGCTTTTTGCTCATTCGTCCAAACTTGACTGCATCCCGGCTCATGCCCAATTCGAGGCACTTCTTTAGGCGACAAAACTGACATCGATTTCGATTGACACGATCGACAGTACAATTTTTTTGGCGCGGACACTGGTAGTTCACAACCGACGATTGACTCCGCCGGAAGAATCCCTCAAAAGTGCATATTTTTCAGCACATTTTTGTATTTATTTAATCGGTTCCGAAAATTTTATAAACAGCGCTCATAGCATTGGGAGTGCTAATGTTCTACACATGAAAAACACCTCCTCAGCAGAAGACAAAAAAGTATAGCCCCCTCCCCCATCCCTCATGAATAAGCTCTTCCTTTAGAAAATCACGAACTTTATAGACCGTTTGCTTTCATTCCAGTTAGCGCAATACTCTATGAATAGTAGGTTGCCACCCACAAAAATCAGCTTATATTCGAGTCGTGAGTGTCTTATATCTATCTCGGACTTGAAAGCATATCGCTTTAACAGAGATCGTAGGCATGTGGATAGGAGACCCGAGGTTTAAGCCCTTTTTGCTTCTTCAGTATTCATATGCTCCAAGTGAGACGAACATACCATTTGGCAATACTTCTTTGCTCTGGAAATGCAAGTGGGCGCAGAGAACAGTTCTTAAAATATTGTATGCAATTGAAGCGAGTGGCTTTGCATTTTGCGTAGTCAACAGTTGCACAGCGAATGAGACACTGTACATTTTACGAAACTTTAGTTGAGAAGCGGACGATGAAGAAGTGACAGCATTACTTCTAATAAATTGTCTAATGTGTAATACGGAACTTCATACTTCCAGCATTTTTCAGGAGTGACATGCACTCGAGTGGAGGCACAATTGAGGAGGCACAGCCGCCAATGAGGCGTGCCACTCGATGTCCGCCGTTGCCCTACCGTAACCCAACGAGCAGACAAGTGCAACACGCTGAATGACCAGTCTCTAACCGTCTGCCGAGCTGGCCGAATTGCATAACCACGGTGACCGGCCGTTTCAGCACGCAATTCAGCCACCCATGCTGCCGTTTTGCACACGCATAAGTTTGTGTTCATTTCTCTTCTATTTCATCATGTCTATCTCTTTCTTGCAGTTTTATGCTTATTACTACAGACGGGATCTCCCATTTTCAAGAAGAGGAATGACTGTTTTTTCCCTGTTGTATCGGAGTCCGCTTCATACCCTCGTAATCATAAAGTTCTCCTCCTTCGTGACTCCCACCTGTGCCCTCCTTTCCAGAGATCGTGTGTGATAATGAAGCACGAAGACCTCGTGCAGGTCAGTTTTGCAACAAAATAAAATTAATATCCTTCTTTCATCGCGAAGAAGCACAATCGCATAAACTAGGAGCATTTTGTTGATGCCGTGGCCTTGCAAGTTGTTTTTGAGAACTGCTGAGATTCCAATATCAAATTTCGCTCTCTCATTTGACGAAACACGGAGGAGGATAGGAGCTTCAACTACGCCCTTCCGTTCTTCTTTTTCCAGCTGAGCTCATGACGGTGGAGTCGGCCCATTCATATGAAATTAGTTGCGTAAAACCCTCTCATACAAAAGCAACAGTAAATCAATATCTGCTGGAATTTTATTGGAGGTCTTACTCCTGCTAAGAAGTCGAAATGGATTTTTCAGCTGGAATAAAGCGTAAGCAAAACCCACCTGCTCCCATACCGCCATGCAAGTTACCGTTTCATAACAAAGCGCGTTTGATGATCAACATCACCATTATGAAGCCCTAAGATGAGAAAACACCAAATCGGCTATGCGATGTGAATATTGCAAGTGAAATAAACGGCAGCGGAGTCTATGGGACCTGATAGCAAGCGGTCGCTGAGATGTAAGGAAACGTACTTTGCAACCTTCGCAAGTGATAACACCGTAATGGACACCTGAAGACTTGTCTCCGCACACCTTGCACGGGATCACCTCGATCTGTGCTGAAACTAACAGTTGATCAGGCGGTATGAAAGCATTTCTATTGACTAACCCTTCGTTGGGTCCCACTGTCCAGCCAACTAGCAATAACAGATAATAAATAACTCTACTCTATTGTGCTTATTGTGTGCCTGCTGAATATGTGTTCCCTATTTACCGTACTACATAGAGCAATATTAACTCAGCTTTCATAATGATATATGAAAACAAAACTTTCGCACAGTAATCACAATTGACTGAACAGATCAATGGAAGACATTTTTTTAACCCAGAAACTTTCCACAACTGTTGAAACTAAGAAAATCCCCGTTCGTTGACCTAAGTACGGCTTGTATGTGCTTCTGTTGAGGAGACGCTCGATGGAAAACCTAACATTCATTCTTCTAAATCTGGGCATAAGCTGAAGAGAAGTTCAAAAAAAAAACAAAAATAAAAATTCGTATTCAATGGCCAATTTCATGATGCAGAAAGCAAGCAAGCTTCAACAACGCATGATGAATGGAAGCCAAAAACTTTACTTCTTAATATTTAATAGTTAAAATCCCTCTGTTCAATTCTCAATATACAAAGAAATATGTTGTGTAAATAGGTTGAATCTATAGAAAAGAATCACCAAAAGAGTGGGTAATACGCTGCTCGCGTAAGAGTTTTTCACTTTATGAAACTGGTCGCCATCCACTGATCATTACGCAGGTGTTTGCTAAGACGAATGTTCTTATCTAAGACTGTGGACAAAATAGCTTTTATGCTTTAGAACAACTTTAGACAGCAAGCATCAATGTGTGAAATTGCTTTACAAGGCAGGAAGCTAAGAAAGTTCTCCAATACTAGTATACATGATGCTTTACATACACTAGGCAATCATGGCTTGCATTTCTTGTAAGGAAAACGAAGCTTGTAATTTAGTACGCTGTTATTATCGTACATGAAAGCTATCCAATTCGTTCTCAACCCGAAACCGGAGCATAACGATGAACAATTCCCCATATTTCCGCAGCGCTTCAATAAGACCTCGGTTTTCACAAACACTGCCAAAGCGTGTGTGCAGCTTCTATAGTGCGCCATATAACTTTTTACAATAATTGAGTTTCGTTGCGCTCACAATAAACTAAAATAAAGTCGACATTGCGCTGAACTATACAATGCAAACTGAGCCGTAATATAATCCAACGTCTCCCCTTTGGGGCCTGCAAACAAATCAACCAGTGCGTATTTTTGGCTACTTATTTTTTGAAAGCAAGAAATTTCTTAAATGAATTTATCGCCCTCTTTAAATGACCAGAGCTGCAGATTTCGGATTTTCGTTTTACTGAATGACGGAGAGTCCAGCGTAAGACACACAGTTTAGCTTCTTTTTTTTTTTGTTGAGGAGACGCTCGATGGAAAACCTAACATTCATTCTTCTAAATCTGGGCATAAGCTGAAGAGAAGTTCAAAAAAAAAACAAAAATAAAAATTCGTATTCAATGGCCAATTTCATGATGCAGAAAGCAAGCAAGCTTCAACAACGCATGATGAATGGAAGCCAAAAACTTTACTTCTTAATATTTAATAGTTAAAATCCCTCTGTTCAATTCTCAATATACAAAGAAATATGTTGTGTAAATAGGTTGAATCTATAGAAAAGAATCACCAAAAGAGTGGGTAATACGCTGCTCGCGTAAGAGTTTTTCACTTTATGAAACTGGTCGCCATCCACTGATCATTACGCAGGTGTTTGCTAAGACGAATGTTCTTATCTAAGACTGTGGACAAAATAGCTTTTATGCTTTAGAACAACTTTAGACAGCAAGCATCAATGTGTGAAATTGCTTTACAAGGCAGGAAGCTAAGAAAGTTCTCCAATACTAGTATACATGATGCTTTACATACACTAGGCAATCATGGCTTGCATTTCTTGTAAGGAAAACGAAGCTTGTAATTTAGTACGCTGTTATTATCGTACATGAAAGCTATCCAATTCGTTCTCAACCCGAAACCGGAGCATAACGATGAACAATTCCCCATATTTCCGCAGCGCTTCAATAAGACCTCGGTTTTCACAAACACTGCCAAAGCGTGTGTGCAGCTTCTATAGTGCGCCATATAACTTTTTACAATAATTGAGTTTCGTTGCGCTCACAATAAACTAAAATAAAGTCGACATTGCGCTGAACTATACAATGCAAACTGAGCCGTAATATAATCCAACGTCTCCCCTTTGGGGCCTGCAAACAAATCAACCAGTGCGTATTTTTGGCTACTTATTTTTTGAAAGCAAGAAATTTCTTAAATGAATTTATCGCCCTCTTTAAATGACCAGAGCTGCAGATTTCGGATTTTCGTTTTACTGAATGACGGAGAGTCCAGCGTAAGACACACAGTTTAGCTTCTTTTTTTTTTTCAATGACAACCTCAGTGAAATCGACTTTCAGTTGGGAGTACGTAGGACCTTATCTAAATTCCTAGTAAGAGTTTTACACCATAATAGATTTGCGAAAATAATATCACTGCACATCGAGAAGTTCAAATAAACTCTCAAATCCAAGTTAACGCCAAAATCTTTAATTCAAAGACCTCCTCTTATTAAAACGAAATTGTTAAGTCGAAGTTGCATAGCTGTTCTCTTTTATCCATTATTATTGACAAAGTTCTGGAGTTAGACTATTTCGTCAAGTGATATATTTTTCAATGCATAACAATCATATAGTATCGAAAAAGAATAAAAGAATATATTCATATTGGCAGAGCATGAACTACTCGAAAAATTCAATAAAACAGCATATACATAAAATTAAACAAGTGAGAGAAATGGAGTGAAAATAGCGAAGAGAGAAAACGAGCGAGGGAATATGATGGAAAAGTTGGTTGCGGGCAGTGGGAATTTAGTGCTTTAAATGAGAGAAGAACGCAACTGACACCGATCGGTGAGCCGAATCTATGAATTGTAATATGTGATCACGTCACCTTTTACGTCAAGCAAGCAACAACTTCGTGCTTATGCTTATTTATCAGAAAGAGACCCAAAATACGTTGGCTAAACCAGTAAGCATAAACAATTACGAAAGAGAATTCTAAAGAAACGACAGCAAAACTGAGAATTTTGAAAGAATTTTTTCCGCTAAATCGTCGTTCTAAGTGTCCGATTCGAACATACAACAAATATGTTTCAAAAAAGCACATGAAGGTTTTTTCTTTTTCTAATGAAGCGCAACTTAAAAAAGCAATTAAATTTTCCTTAATAATGAGGAATTTTTTAATTTTTAAAAAACAAAATTAAGATCTGAGGCCAAAAAAAGGTGAAAATTGTGCACAGAAATTGAACACAGCCAATGGAAATAGCTGCTCGAAGCGTGTCGGTCGAAATTATGTTGAACGAGGAATTTATAATCGAATGACCTGAAAACTAACAAATATTTGGGAAAATCGCTTTCTTTTTCAATTTCGGCTCATTTTTCAGCAAAATATTTTTCTTTTCAATTTCGGGTTTATATTTTGCAGAACCGACTTATAGCAAAAAATATTCAGTCTTTTTCAGCCTTTTCTTTTGAGATCAAAGCGATTTTTTTTCACTGAAAAGTGATTTTTTGTACTTTTTGCCTAAATAAGATGGTCGAGAATTTCTCGCCCACAACGGCATAATTTATACGCGACGAGCGATTAAGCGATGTTCACTTTAAGCAAGCAGAGGACTTCGCATATATCGCCACCTAATCAACACAAAAGGCTTTGAACGCCAATTTCGGTACAAACAATGTGACAGGAGCATAGAAATTGGCAGAACTTAATCTGGAAGAGACAGTTGGGATAGGGGTGATAGAAATGGGATGACGGGGGAAAGAGCTGGGGCAAATGTGCAGCGGCGAAGTTATGGGTTAAGTGGCTGGGAGGAGGCTGGACAGAGGGACCCAGAAACCTGGTTTGGTAGCCCGCTTACCTCGCATTTCGGGCGACGATCGTGCGCACAGAGACGGCACAGTGCGACTGCAGCAGTTTCTGTTTTCTGTTTCAACGAGGGGCGGCGGTCAGCATGCGGCTGTCGCTAGGGGAGGAGATGGGAGATGAGATCCCTCGTGTGTCACCCAGCGAATGGCAGCGCTGCGCCGCGTCGTCTTTCCGTCGTTGCGTCTTTCTCTGCCCTCCTCTCATCACTCGGACTGTCGCAGATTCCGCGATCACGCAACGCACCAATGACACTGCGCACAAGGCCGTCGACCCCGACCCTACCGACCCCCGCTAGTTAGGTGCCCTCCCGCCGTCCGCTGCTACCGCCGTGCTTTCCCAGCTCTCCGTTCCCCATCCCTTTACCCGCCACCCGTCTTCTCGCACTTGCGTCATGCCTTACCACCCACGATCCCTTCAACCACACTAAAGAAAAACCCCTTACCCATGGTAAATGGCGTAATGTATCCTCTCCTCACAGATACACACGGTAAATGGCGTAATGCTGCTGTGCCGTTTCAAGTGAAATCACAGCTCAACGATGTCTGCATTTAATAGACAATCTTTTAAAACTTCGCAAACTGCCTGTGCAATAGCAGCTCAGCCCAATTTTGGGATAGGACAAAAATAGAGATATCCGAATGTGACGGGAAGCGCAAAGTTAGGAACTTGAAAACTGTTCGTTGATCCCAGCTGGTTGAACACCATCTTGACCCGTTTAGCGATCACATCGGTAACTTCGACGGTGACCATTACGTTGAAACGCAAGGGGATACCACCACTGAATTTCATGTAAAGGAATATGTTTGCAAATTCAAGTAGACAATTGAAAGAATATTTGAATGAATAACAACCCGATAAAACATGATTGCCTATCGCTTAGTACAACAATATGAAAGCACACGCACAGTACAGATGCCATAGTTATTGTTGTTTTAAATGCAGCATCAAGGCCATGCCGCCAAGTGCAACGCTTCGATGTGTCACTCTGCGACACCTTGATCTGCAAATCAATCGAACCAACGACCACGTGCTCTTAATAATCCATTCCTTATCGTGCACTCCTTTTAAGACTAGGCGCTGAAAATGCTCGTTTCATTTCTCGAATTTCCCATCCGCACCCTCTCCCCCCGCCCCTCCTCCCTT
>JPKZ01002783.1:133033-161313 GCA_000803305.1 Toxocara canis | reverse complement strand
GGGGAATGGTGCCTGTATATTGGTGGAGGTTTGTTAATAGCATCGAGGTGTAGGTGACCGAGAACGGGAGGGGTAGGAGAGTGCTGAGAAAGAGCTGGACGGAATCTCGCAGGTGCCCGTTTTTTGAAAGCTGTTTTCAATGAACTTTCCAAGCTTTACATGCATAAGAAAGACTGGGATCACGTGACCACAATTTCTGTACTTCTTTACCTTATCAAAATAGCGAGCCGAAATGAGCGAAACGCCGCGCCTCTGAAAGAATGGAATTTTATGACTGACTTTGAGACAGAGGCAACACATCAAAATTTTGCAAGCAAAGGCGATTTTCCACTGGTTCTACCTCACTTGATTTGAAAAGTAGAGTTATTCTCAGGTTGCATTCGAAGGGCTCATGCACTGCTTAAAGTAGCTTTTGTTGTCTGGTGTTCTTCGTTAATCGTTTCTGTAGACTGTTGGAGCAACAGTTTGTTTCAGTCGTTGAGGGCTTGTAGGTGCCGTGCTTCCTGCTTTTTTTCGCATAAGCGGGCAATCGGATCGAATATGTTTGCAATGGTGCAGTAGCAAAGCTCGTTACTGCGGGAACTGCCTTTATGCCAGAATTTGAAGAGGGAGTTTGGAACAGTCAGTACCCTTGGTACCGTTACATGAATGAGTCGACAGCCAGTGAATCTAGGAGAAATATGTGGGCCCGATTTTTTTTTGATCTGCTGAATTTCTTGGACTTATTGAGTCGAACTTGCGCTGGAACGACCAAATATATAATCATTCTCGATTTGTCCCCAGAATACAACTACTAGAAATCACTTTCCCCGTCTGTTTACGAAACTGGCTTTCAGTGGTGTTTAACTACTACCAAACGGTACTACATTCCCTTATTTATGAACGGTTTTTATGGAAATGGCATTGTGATTATATCGCGGCACTCGCCGATTGGTTGTGTTCAAATATTATAATCGTAAATCAACCGTCGCTCAGATTTCCTAATCGGTTGTTCTGGCGTTTTAGTTGTGTCAACTAATCATGCGTTCAACTGCTTTAACGTCCCGCTGTACTCTTGCTTTTGATAGTTATTTGCTTTCTTTTTAATTCTAGGTTTTCGGCTGGTCACTCATAGATTTTCTTATCAATTGCTTTGAAGATGTCCATTGTTGTACTGTGTACATTTTCGTGTGCGGCCACTTTTCAGAACTCACTGGTTGTGTTTAGATCAGCTGGCTGGATACGAACCAGGCGACACTATAAGAACATCTAACCACTTGAGCCGAAGCTTGTTACCCTCTGAGCTTGTGCCTGTAGCGCGCCTTGCTGCCACTCCGGCATAACACTGGTTTTAGTGATGTTTTATTTTACGGCCGGTATGATTAGGGCTAGGAAAACTAGAAGTTTGAATGAGTGGCTTCTAGATGGCATTGGTCGCAAATCGCACAGTCCTTTCCAAGCACATCGATCGCGCCATAGGGCTAATTTGAGCACATAGTAAACTACATTTCTAAATTGGGTATCCTCGAAAAGGTTGTCGAGTCAGTGGTGATAAAGCGCGCACGCGCAGTCACTTTTCACGTAGGTCCATTAAGGTTATGCTGCCATAAAAGAGCCACCCGACTGAAAGACCACTTATTTTTCCCTTATGGTTTATTGAAGCTCCACATTTTCATAATCTCAGACCGATTTTTTCCCGCTTAAGTTTCGCTTAAAACATCATCGACCGAATTTTGAGCACCTGTTTCGTTCGTAAGTTGCTATTTAACCAGATGTAGTGATCTGCCATGAATCCATGTTTTAGAAGCAGTTCCGATGTGGCTGGATTTCCATGAACGCCGAATATAGGTATTATCAAAACATTTATTCTCAATGAAGGCTTGATATTGTGGGGTACGCAACTGACGTAAAGTATTTTATGAGATGGCATGATGCTTTTAGAGAAAAGTCAATTCTCGATAATATTGTGGTATTAATACCTGCGTCTTTTGCTTATAGTTCATTTGTTTTGGTTCTTTGTAACTTCACTTAGATCAGTCAACAGTTTTCTGATTTTATGATTTTAAGGACACTTCTTAGGCTCTCAGAAAGTTGACGCTATTAGGTTATTTTTGCGTTCTGAATACTCGATGCATATGATAACTATGCGTTAGACGGTGTTGGGTGGTATGACTTCCCACTCCTTTATTTGCTAGAATTTATAATCGTATTTGAGATTTGATCGTGATGTATGTGGTATGATAGATTTATCCGTTGTTTTCTTCTCCTAGCATGCGAAAAATGTTTTGTTAATCGCTTTTAAAGCCAACGTTTTGGTTTTGTTAAGGTGTTAGAAAGTGGCTGGGATGGACCAGCAGCCGCCTTATTGTACTCCGCGTCAGGGAGCTGCCAACGGTGGGAATGGTACCAGCAGCGTCCGATTGCCGCCTTCACATCTGAATCCTTCCGCTGTACCTCATCCTCCACCAGCCATGATTTTCGGCCAGCAACCGACAGCGTAATTTTTTTGAAAGAATATATATGTGTACATATATATATATATATATATATATATGTACACATATATATTCTTTCAAAAAAATTACGCTGTCGGTTGCTGGCCGAAAATCATGGCTGGTGGAGGATGAGGTACAGCGGAAGGATTCAGATGTGAAGGCGGCAATCGGACGCTGCTGGTACCATTCCCACCGTTGGCAGCTCCCTGACGCGGAGTACAATAAGGCGGCTGCTGGTCCATCCCAGCCACTTTCTAACACCTTAACAAAACCAAAACGTTGGCTTTAAAAGCGATTAACAAAACATTTTTCGCATGATATATATATATATATATATGTAAGGGTTTTTAAGTGCTTCGAATTGTACCGCGCTCGTGGATTGTGCTGCTTACAAAGAGTTAGACATAATTGAGGAATGTATTCCCCCTCCTCTTCTCTCTCCTTCCACCTTTCCTCCCTGCACTCTTCTCCCCGCCTAATTTGGTTCGCACTTCGAGGACTCGAACTGTTAGACTACTGTCTCTGAACTCATTTCAACTTATGTCATTTTCATTTTTAACTTGCTTTCCTTTCTAAACGTATGCTAAAGCTGCCTATTATCTCAGGGAATTTTGTGTGCAATGCATAAAAATTGCAAGGAAGGGTGCCCATTTATGGATGTTAAGATATTTTTCTTGTTTCTTGTTGTAAATTTTCATGCAGGCTAGGAGTCTAGATTTTGATGCTGCCGAGTTTCATTGGCTTTGGAACCAGCGTTTTTCTCCGACTTTAGAAATTTTATTCGATTTATCTCTTCCTTCACGTCGTGCCACTTTTTTCTTTTGCTCTGGTTGAATATGTAGCGCAAGGTGAACCTTGTGTGCTAAACATGATGATTCGGGCCTGATCATACTAGGTAAAGAATAGGCACTAGTTTTCATCATAAAGTTAGGCTGCAAGGCAAGTGCGTAGCGATGTTACTATTATGGAGTGAAATAATTCGTGAACCACCATTTCATTGATACAAGGCAACATTTTTTTCGCAGAGAAATTGTTTCAGAGTGTTTTGTTCAGTGTTCTTAAAGCTTGTTTAAGAAGTGGAGGATGATGAATTTCGTCAGTAAGACTTAAATCCCGTTTAAATCCTTCCTAATGATTCTGGAGGCTTGTTTAGAAAATTTGTTCGAATCGTTAGGCGTACACTGAAAAGTATGAAATGGAATAGTTTACTGCTGCAATGTTTTATCGCTTTGTGGCATCGTCTGGTTGTTTGAAGTCAGTAAATAGCTTGAGGTTCTAGCAAACAACGAAGAACGCTTGTGAAAAGTCTCGTTCTTTGCGGTTAAGTTTTGTGATAATGATGTTTAGATTAAGGGTCGGGAAAGCACTGCCCACGGTTCCGGTTCAACCTTTAGCCCGCGAAATCCTCGAGAGTTTGGGTTTTGCGAATCGATTTCCATCCAACCTGCAAACGCGCTGTCTGATAGTTGTAAGGATCTTTCAAGAACACAAAGTAATAGCGGGTAATTCGAAGAGCTTCCTCTCAAAGTGTGGATAAAATGTTCGGCGCATTTAGCTCGAAATACGCCAAAAAGCTGCTCCTCACGTATCTCTTGTTAGCAAAAGTTTTAGCTAACTTCGTTCATCGTTATTATCGGAGTGCCGCCTTATTTCAATTAGCTTAATTTGCGAGCATTCGACGCGCATTGCATTACTTGACCTGAAAATTTTTGAGTTGCTTCGCTTATCTTTATTGGGAGGATTTCAGGTGATTGAGGTTACAGGGAAGTTTTGAGTTTGTTTTAAATTCGCCTCAATTCATGATTTTTTTTGTCAGATTCCTTCGGCTTGACTCGAAAGCGTTTCGGCTTGCTTATCACTGAATATTTGTGGCTGTTCACACGCGATATCTTTTTGCATCTCGATTTACGACAGTTCCAAATTATTTTTTGCAAATGCAACTGAAGATCTGAACATAGAAAGGGAATAGAAATATTCAGACTGAGCGTGTGCACCTGAAGGGTGCGCACGCGAACACTACGTAGAAGAGAAAAGAATTCAAGAAGTGTCGAAAATTTTGCGCTCAGAAATATGTTGGAGTTGTATGTTCGCGCTCGCATACAGTAAGATGGCATCCGGCAAGCATTGAGCTCCGAACTTGGCATATCGCTAGCGAGAGAAAAAGGTTGGCGATCTTTGCTGTAAGGTGTTATGTCGCAGAAGTTTCGTAATTAAGAAGTTCAGGATAGGTGCGGGATATTGTAGTTCGAACAGTTTAGTGCTGGAGGTGAACAACGAGTAGTATTGAGTGTGGTTAGTTTTGCAGAGCAATGAACGTATCACAAAACTACTCAGTGATGGATCCTTATCAGCGATACGAAGCACCTCGAGCGACGTGCAATACACCAACTCGTGGCAACACACGGGTTTGTTCTTGGTTCTCGGTATATCAGGGTCCACTATTTCCTCAAGGCAGTCTTTAATCGCCGTCCTTCTTTTACATCACTTTCACCACATTTAAAGCAGTAGCCTTCTATTTTTCTTGGCACTGGATGTTGACTGTCTCCTTAAATGGAGGCTTATGTATACTTTCTACAACTCGCATCTGCATTGTTTCAGTTCTGTTCTGAAAAATAGAGTTGAGGCAGAGATCGCCTTGCGAAACAGCTGCCACTTAGTTTGTCGGCACTGATGATACGATTTGCTTAAGAACACTGTTATTTCGCAGTCGCATATTCGATGGATGCTGTGATAAGGTAGATTGCAGTTGAGACCGTATATATCGGGTCGTTTTGCTCGTTGAGCCCTACTAATAGCGCAGCAGGCTCAAATTTAGGTAATTTAACATTTTGTTGTTGAATCGTACTCTGTTCCATGCTTTGAGTGTTTATATCTTTTCACAGTCCCTCGGCACGTACGGTAGTCTGTTGTCGGATGTTTGAGTCTGTTTAAATTTCCTTTTTTCTCAAAGGAAAGCTGGCAGTAACTCTCAGTTGAGTGGGGGCACGTTTTTTCGTTGCTTGGTGTCGTACGTGGGCATCTTTCCTTCTCCCTTTTCCTTGATTCTCATCAGGAGGAAGAGAAATTTCAATGTATTTCCGCCTAAAGCAGTTTTTTTCGCACTAAAACTTCAATTAAAATTTCAAACATTGAAATTCCAAGAAATTTCAGTGTCGCATCTTGGCGAATAGCAAAAATGTTGCGTCCTTGACGAGACTTTCAGGGTGGCAGTTCTTAGGGACGATAGAGATTCCTCTCGGGAGTCAAAATTTTAGGGTGTGGAAGAATGGGTAAAGAAGGCTGCGTATGTATGCTTACATTAGATTTGGATTGTTTGCGAAAGAGTAAATAGCTTTGCAGAGGCTGCGTGTGGAGGATGCACTCTCTTACCTCGATCAAGTGAAGATGCAGTTCTCGCAAGCACCTGAAGTATACAGCGATTTCTTAGATATCATGAAGGATTTCAAATCGCAAACGTAAACATTTGCTATTTTTGTTCGTTCTTGTTTTATCGCTAAACTTTACACACATTGTCCTCATACTGTTTGTTCGTTAGCTTCTATCGCCATCATCGCTTTCTGGTTATCCCGCCTGCCGAAATTTTTAGTGTACGACGAAGTATGGCCAGGAAATAGAATATTTACGTCAGAAAAACAATATTTCCGTCAGAAAAATTGACGTGGTGACGTCACTGCTTTTCCCAAGATGCCTAAGAAAGGACAGATAAATTTTTCCATAAGCTACTTTAGCTTGAAATTTCGGATCTTTTGAATGGTATGACTTCCGAGATCTATAGTTTTTTTTTGCTGTTGTCTGACACAGCCTTCTTGCTTATCATGCTTTGTCTACATGCGTCCTTTTGAGCTCATTTGTGATTCGTTTTCTCTAATGAAATCGTTCATCTCTATTGCTTACTTCCTTTATACCTCCTACTTAGTGTTTTACGATAACCGCGTCCCTCGACGAGATCGCCGTAACAGAACTCGATGAGGAGAAATTGCTTCACTTTTTTAGGAGGTTCCCAACCCAGCCAGAGTGCACCATGGCAAGGTCGCTTGGGGAATCGGTTATCGATAAAGGGTTTTCTTGTTGAGAAGTGCTTAGCCAACTGCACAACTCGCCTATGCGCTGAAACTGTTCATTCCCAGTCGAAAGCGGTTGACTGTTTGTTGTAATATAGATGTGCTATTTTGATCGCGTTCTCTGTTTTTCCTTGTTTTTTTTTTTTCCTGTTTCAGTCGGATACTTTTGGCGATGTTGATTCTTGACAGGGGTGCTGTCCCTGCCGAATCGCTTCTCGTTCGGGGTCTTCCCGGCCAAATCGCTTCTGCAAAGTTCTCCTTCCTTCATCCAGGCTAATACTCGCTCTCAGCAAAACACAATTCTTGAATAAAGATCATGCTTGGTATCTCGGTCGGACATTTTGCAGCCGCTTTTGATCAGGGGCGTACACAGTCATGAATTAACGAAATTTTAAGAGTTTGCCTGTCGTAATTGCGGAAATAGAGTGACGCGATTCCATCCGAAATCACGCTGCCATTATACGCTTTAAGGGGCCTCAGTGTTTTTTTTTTAGTTTCGCTTTTTTTTTTCGCTCTTGTTACACTGAAAATGAAAAAGCGAGGTTCGAAAATGTGGGTGGAGGTTGGCACAATTTGACAATTGTTCTAATTAGTTCGATGAGTGTTCAAAAATCAAATGAAGCTGCTCATGAACATTTTTGCTCGGTCGGGTCGAGCAGTTGCTGTGCGCTGATGTGCACGGTAAAGCGATGTTGCTGAAGCGGGGCCTGCACGACACTATCTTTCGCTTTTGACAGATTTTTTTCTCAAAGCTTTTTCGTTTGTCTTCGCTAAGTCGCTCTTTGCCCATCCGAAAATTCACGTTTTGAAATACGAACGCTGAATGCTATGCAGCCATATGCACTGTATGAACCCAGGTTCGACCTTAAGAAATGGTATTAAAAATTATTTGCCTCACAAACCTCTTCCACCACATTATTTTCTGTGCATTACAATTCATAGAGAAGTTTATGAATTGTGCGCAGAGTTTTTGCGCAAGGATCTCCGCAGTGCCCTAATTTGTGCTTGCTAATTTTCATCGTGGTAGCCTTTATGACTCGTCAGTTGAAACTACCGACCTTACAGATATGCACGCATGCATGCACACATACGCACAAGCAGCCATGGCGCCCGCATAATGTTTTGGCCGCGGCGAAAAGCACTTGAAAATCCTTGCAAGCGAACCTGCGTTTGGTATGTATCATCACGTGAACGATGAAAGAGTTATGAATCAGGCGGATATTTGTTTGTAGAATCGATACCCCGGGCGTTATTCGTCGTGTTTCACGACTCTTTCGAGGTCGACCAAATCTGATCGTCGGGTTCAACACGTTTCTACCGCCTGGATTCGAAGTTCGCCTCGAAGGGACCAAAATAGTAATCTCTGAGCCATCTGGTCGGACACAAATTATCGACGAAGGTGTGGTTTTACCCATTCATGTTTATAATTTTCCGTCGTAGTTTAGCTGCTAATTATTGTTGAATTCCTGGTCAATTTTGTCACGTTTTTTTACTCAGGCTCTTCAGGGTGGAAAACGACCTGTTGAGTTAGGTCAATGTTGGGCCGCATTTTTCGTCGTTCGACTCACATTTTAAACCACGTTATGGTTTCAAATGATGTTGCTGGATTATCTTGCTCGTCGTTGCTCAACTCAAACATTGCTCAGCAGATCGAACAGGCTTCAAGAATCTAAGGCTGATATAGACCCCTGAGTCCCAGTTACGTGCTGTTTTTTGTATAGGAGAAGGGAGGACGAAATGATATAGTTCTGAATATAAATGCATTTCGTAAATGCATTTCGTTTAATTGGTTGACGTCACTTGCAACCGTTCTCTAAATTATCTAAAAGCTTTTTGCACATTTCAAAATCTTCGCATCCCCGAAAAGATCCGTTGAGTAATTTGGCAATTCCCCGTATTCTGCACCCGCTATGAGGCATTGCGGTTAAGACAAACCGCATTATAGGGCGTAATGAGACAACGACGTCTGTCACAAAGCAGTCAGAGGCTCGTGAGGCATCACAAAAAGTGCAGCCTCGTGTGTGTCCAGTTCCACTTGAGCGTGTCAATCCTCCTTCGAGCGGTGCACAGAACGCTTCGGCCGCTCTAGTGGTCGAGCGTACGGCGCCGTTACCACATGTAGCAGCCGCCACCGAAAGCGTTCCTTCTGTCTCGATGCCCTGCGTGGACGTAAAGCAGCATCATGCTCCTGCATCATGCGTCGAATTCCCATCCGAGCAGTCCCCAATCGAATTCAATCAGGCGATCAATTATGTCAACAAAATCAAGGTTTCTCTTCTATCAACATTTTTCGAAAAACCTGTGTGCCTGCACATAAGCCGGGTGTTTTTTTTCGTTTGTAACTTTTCTAGAAGATATTGAATCATGTAGGCTAATTTACATAATTCGCAACTTCTAATGAAGGACCGCCGTATCTTTTTTATGTGAAAGTTGTATCCAAGGGAAAGAAGTTGTTTTCCAGGCTATTCTCAACGGTATGAAAATAAATGCAGAAGTGCTTAATATTTTGTGGTACTTTTGAGGAGTGGACTTAAGAGGGAGCCACTTTTTTAGCCTAGCTAAGGTGAAGACACTCGGAAAGGAAGTTATGGGAGGAGATTTGTTCGAAATGATACAGTATACTTGGACGAATTTATGGTATCTTCTCATAAAATCCTGAGTTCTTAAGGTGGGACAGCTTATGTCAAGGGAGACTTGTAAATGGGTCAGCATAGTATATTTTTTTCATAAATTGTTGTGTTGAGAAATTAAAAAACGAGTAGTGATCATTTCATTTAGAACAGTGTGAAATAATTATTTCATGGACAAAGTGTTATGCAGCCAACGGATATTGTGCCTTTTCATGATGTATGTCGATGAGACACCCTGACAGGTCCGGTGAATAACGCCTCCTCTACATTTTTCACGATTCGATGAAAAATTCAGAGGACGTGGCGTTCGGTGTGTAGGTGTACCTAAAGATTATGTTGGGTCTGGCAGCTCTGTGATTTTTGTGAATCAGTTGCACGCCGACCCGTAGTTCCTCATAACTGCAAACATATAAGTGACGTCTCCCCGCACTCGAGAGAACCAGTTGTGAGGGGCAGTGAAGCTTATAATGTTCTATGTTCTACAGAATTCGAGCCGAGGGGGAAAGACGAAAGGGTCTCGATGGCCAGAGCACGTGAAGCAGCTGAAGTCGAAGTTGTACATCAGGAGGAAAGGATAGGAGGCCTTGTGCAACGAATAAGTTAGCTGCTGCCTCAGAGTCACTCCCAATGGGATAGATGAAGTTTCATTATCGTTGTTGCAGCAGACGGTTGCCAGCTGTCCGCATGGGAGAGCTTTAGTTCAGAACGCAACGTTTGCATAAAAAAAAACGGTTTCTAATGGAGAACATTGCATGTTGCGTAGAACTTCATTAAGGTGCCAAAAGTCATTGGACGTTTAAATGTAGAATCTAATGGATAGACCAAAATTTACCTGTAGGCTTTAGTTTTTCCTTTTTTTCAGGCTCGATTTCAAAACCGACCAGACGTTTATCGCCAGTTCTTGGAGATTCTTCACTGTTATCAGCAAGAGCAAAAAGGAACTCGTGCCCAGGTTAATTCAAAATCTTTCGAAAGTTGTGCTGTCATTATCAGCTTCTTAGCCGCGTCTTTTTTTAAAACAAAATTTAGAACCGTTATCGTTCAGGCTGATCAAATGAATCCCTACACATCTCATTTTAATGATGAGGTAGGCTTTGTGTGTATGCTTTCTTTTTGTGTGCGCCACTGCAAGACTACAATCTATTACTTAGTTTGTATGGCGAATTCGTTTGGTTGCTTGTAATGGCTGCTTTTCTGAAGATGACGCTCAGGGTATTGCATACATGTTATAAAACAATGTGTGATGAATGGAAAAGTGAAACATTAGGGTACGAACCTAATCGCCTGTTGTGTTCATTGAAATTAAACTGCTCGTTCGCCCGATCGTGACAGCTAAATATAGAGCTGCACACAACCGCATTCCGTTAGCCAATTCTGTTCTCGTGATGGCGCGTTGTGCTGTCGAATTGTTGTGATGTTTGCAAGACAGAATTATGTTAGTTTCAAAGCTGGAAAGTAATCATGCGGTAGCTCAACTTACTGAAACTTTTGATAGATACTGGATATTAAAAGTTCCAGGCTTGTCAGAGGCTAAATGTTTCACTCGAGCTGAGCGTTTGGACGAGGTTTTATTCTGCTTGATCCAAACAATTAGGGGAGTATTTTCTCAAAAGCATTGACTGAATTTTGAAGGGTGAATCGCAGTCGTTGACGGAAGGTCAAGTCTACAGTTCAGTGGCTATTTTGTTCGAAAGCGAACCCGACCTACTGCGTGAATTCTCACAATTTTTACCGGATGCCTGTGGATTCCTGAACAAACCGTCGGCGCCTAGCAATTTACAGGCTAGCGAAACAACACGTGATTCTGCATGTAAGGTAAGATATGGGCGAATTAACATTTAGCACTTTCTGTTCCAGTCGTACTCTTGTGCATGAGTTCGGTGACGCTTTTCACTGGTTGCAGGTACATCCTTTGAGCTGTTCTTCTTGCATTAATCTTATTCTTACTTGCTATTTTTAAGGTCTTTTTTTTGCGTTATTTTTCGCTAATTCCATATTTCGCTTTTAATTTCTTAGTATGGTTTTTCGAACGAGCTTGTTGAAATGATTTCTTCTGCTAATGTTTATTTATGAGTATTCATCAGTAAAGAGATAAATGAATATTTCCAGTGATTAAGAGACGTTATTTATGAATTTTTTGTTGCTTGAAGGGAAAGGGGTGGGGGGTAAGAGTATCACTTTTATGCTATTGTCTGTTGTTTTATTTCATAAACAGTCATTCAGACGAAAGCAGCACGCGGCAGTGAGCGAGCCACGTTGGTTGTTTCTCCACAACCAGTCTGTGTACCCAACACGAATCCGCCACAGCCATCTCCGAGCGGTCCGTCTGCAGCCCAATGTGGTACACCTCATAAGCGCACTCTGCCCAAGTCGTCCCACCAATCAGTTATGGCCAAGGTTATTTTGCTACACTATTACTTTCCATCATGCATGAGCTTACCCCCTTCCGAGCATGCGACCCCTCAAAGTGTGGGACGGGGGAGAGGGGAAGGAGAGCGAGAATGAGCAAAAGCGCGGGTTATAGGCTGGACGAAGTTCAACGAAGACAGAAGTTATGCAGTCTGTTCTTGAGCAGAGTGCTTGAAGAAGCGCTTTTTAACTCTAGGGTCGTACCGGGCATGCTATGTGATATGGAGATGTGTTTCTGCCAAGGCAGGATGAAAAAAAGCTAGCGGTGACGAGATGAGTTATGTCCAGAGTGTTGCTATGAAGGTGCACTCCAATAAAGATATTACTAAAAGTGGTATGTGGGGTGTCATCCAGATTATTAGACGCTTCATGTAGGCAGTATATGGTTTCGCCGCCGGAAATAAAACTTTGATTGGTATACCTGTGACATCGGAAAGCCTCTAGAAAGACTCCCAAGACGATTGGAAGGCCCTGCAAGGAAGAATATGTCAAACTTGGTGAACGTCCGTCACAAGGCTGGAAAATCGCGACATCTTAGTTCATGGAGGAACGGTCGTCTCAGTTTTAAGTTTTGCAATCGAATTGAAGAAGACTGGGCAGCCGATTGTCAGGATAGCTTTTTTTCCCTCTCATATGCTATTTTCAGAAGGCCAAGATGAACACGACTAACGTGATAACGTATGATTTCGATGTGAGTGAGGCGGTACGATTGGCTACAGTTGACGATTTCCTCTTCTTTGACAAGGCTCGCACTATTTACACGCAGTTTTCACCGTTTCGCATTCTCGACTCAAGATTTCTCTTAGCTGTTTTAATGCACACGCTACCTCGTTTGCGTTTCCTAACGTATAGGGCGGGAGGTTTTTATTGAAATGAGAATTCGTTTTTTCTCTTTGAAGAAATGTCATTTTAATAGTTTAAATGATCGCGAATAACGCAACATCGATAGTGATAAAAGGAAGGGAATAGAGTTTTTTTTTCTCGGATGACAACAAGTTTTTTCGTACTGTCTCTATTTGTACGTTTTTCATGCCTTCGCACCCGAACAGTTTTCGTGACCTTTCGTTTTCGCCACGCCTTAAAATATTTGCCAGTTATTTCTGTTGTATTTGTCTTACTCGGACGCTTCGATTGCTAAAGATATGGCGTTCCCACAGGTGACTCTTGCTCAGTTTTCTCTTTTAGGATGCACGTCGACATTTCGTTATCTCTCTTGTCATCTGTCTCCAAGATTCTCCCACAAATTTTTCTTTAGGCATCGTCACACTTCTCCTCACTCGCACTGGTGAATGTGCACGTAGATGAGTAAATGATACATGCGAGAGGGGAGTGTTGTACTAAGTTTTTTTATAATATGAATCTCTAATCTCCTTCAAAGTGATTTCCTTTGACTCATTGATGCTATCCTCATGCTTCTTCTGCGCCTCTAGGAACACTTTTCAATCTGTTGGAGATTCTGTAAGTGCGCTCCAACGGTTTTTGTTTTATTCCTTCAGTGTCAGTGAAACGTTTCGTTTTGACTCTTGCTTCATTCGAGGAAGCAAGATCACTGTTATTAGGGTGATTAGATTAGGTTAGCATGGAATAAGATTAGGCTTGTAAGATGGACTGCGGAAGGCCGCTAGATTGTTTCTGGCAAAAACAAATCAGCATGATCTTGGCCATTGCACTGACTCGTTTTCATGGGTCGTTTTAAATTTGGCTCTTCCTATTTGCTGGATGCTTTTTTTCGTTTCCAGTCGTAACTACACCAAAAGTACTTTTCTTTTCGCAACTTTGAACGTAAATCATGAGGTATTTTCGGCTTTAAATCAGAAAAACAATTCCAAGCACACGCTGTGTTTTTTTATTATCAGCTTTTATGCAATTTACCAAAACTGATCGTGTAAACCATAACGGGACGCCGCAAAAACCTGGCCGCTCAATTAAGGACAGTGTGACGTAGCAGAACAGAATGGTTGAGGATAGCGTTCACACGCAATACCCAGCGGTGCGATACCGAACCACGCCTTCTTTGTGCGCCATGTTCAGTTTCCGGTTGTTTTTGTGTCCCCTCTTTTAATGGAGTATTGCGGAGGTCGTTAATTTAATGGCATTCTGAACAGCCAGGAAATCGGGGTACTGTGTAAAAATCTGCTTAGTAAATTAATCACTGTGCACATTTTAATGGTTCGTAGGGGTACGTCATCGGAACAGTCTTCGTCGTTACTGTGCACTGCGACCAGATATGAGAACTTGTCCTTCGCTTCGATACTTTGGCCAGTTAACCGAAATCCTGTGTAGGGAACATCGTATGCTCAGCAAATTCCATTTTAACATCGTAAACTGTAAGTCCTCTCTCTCTAGAACTTAATTTTGAAGAGACAACCGTGTGCAGTTCGGTTGAATTTTACGTCAATAGGACGCTCTTATCCTCATAGACCGGGCCCATTATGGTTCGCCCACTTCTTCCCTCATCTCTTCCACTGTTGAAATTCTTCTTTGGTTTTGTAACCAAATCGCTGATGCATAATTGAAGAGCAGAGGATGTCTGGATAGCTTTCAACATGCAGCTGTTACGAATTCAAAAGATTCGGATAGTTTTGATTGCATTTGTACCACTCCACTGGCTTAATAGAGTCACGTCTCTTATCGGATAAACTATACCTTGAGGCATGTGCCGTTTGAAGGGGTGCACATGCGCTTGCGATCTTCAATAGAAGACAAATGAGCAATCGAAGATTACAACAAACAAAGAGCTTACATGATCGTATCGAATTTCACTTAGTCGTGCCATTGTGAATGTCTAGTCACGTATTGAACAGTCAGGCATGCTACAGGCCAGTTGAAGTAGCTAGCTCAGCGTTTTGTTTAGGTGAACCTGGCGAACAGTTGAGAGTGGGGAAGTGCAGTTAACTGTAATCATGTTGGTGTGTTCAGTTGTGCTCCCTTTACCCAGCTAGCGGCGCATCACACCAAGTTAACATGTTATTAACCGGATAGATACGCTTTAACTAGCGGTAGCAGATAGTTTGAAGGTTTGTTTGGATTCAAGCATTTTATGAAGCGCTTCACAATTTGGTGATATTTAGGTGGCTGATGCTATGCGTTTATCTTGTCCGTTAATTGTTAATTGAGAAAATATTTGGTTGACCAAATTTTGCCCAAATAAGGAGAAAGGGTGTGAGATAGTGCTCGTAATAGAGAGAGCAAAATTCCATCCTGTCTCACTTTCCACTCATTTCAAATGCCGTGTGGACGAAATATCCCGAAAAGTGCCGAATTTTTCCTATGCGCATAACGAATAGAATTTGCTTCAAAAAAAGGGTTAATTTGTTTCGGGAAAGTGAAGATGTTGTAAAAAGCCAAATCTAGTTGTTTTAGTTTATACAGCTTCATCCTTGCAAGTGTAGAGCAACCTTAAAGTTACTTAGAAGGAGAAAGAAGAAGATTACTTCCTTCTCTAAATAAGTTAAGATTTCGTTATGTCTGATTTCTTTCAATGGGACAAGCACAGTTTTTCAAATGGAATGATAATAAATGTTGAGTGGGCAGAGATTATTGTTTCCATTAATTTTGTTATTGTCTTAATTTACCCATAAAGCTGCGAAAGCTTTTTGTTAGTTCTGTGGGAACAGTGAACATGAAATATGAAAGCAGTGGACAAAGCACGTACGTGAATGATGTTTACAGGTTCGTAAAGTGCTGTGCGACGATGTGGTGTACAACAACTTTCTTCGGTGTCTGATGCTCTACAACATGAACATCGTGACCAAAACTGAACTCTTCGAACTTATCACTCCATTTATTGGGTTAATTTTTTTAAAGTTATTTTTAGCGCTAAACTCTGCATTTTCTGAAACGAGAAAGTATCATTGTTCAACTAATTGAAAGTAACTGCCCTTTTTGTAAGATAGCATATCAGACTTCGATTTATTTATTTGTTATTCATCGTTGTCATTTGTGTTTTTTTTTTTTTGGAATATTCAGATAACTCGTGGACCACTGGACGTTCGATTGAATAGTCCCAAAAAAAACTCGCTGACTACTGCAACCTCGAATGTAACTTCTTCGTCCATATTACTTACTCCAGTGTGAGATCCTATCCACTTCGCTCGAACGTAGGTCCGCCCTTCCTTTCCCCATCCTTCTCCCACCGCCCTCTCCCCCCTCCCCTCCTCCGTCCCTGCGCTTTGTTTTTTCTTAGTTATCTATGTCGTTCGATATTACTTCCAGACTCTACGGTGTTCATGAAGTTTTCCAAATAGGGCAGCAAAATTGTGAATTTTCTGAAGCACTATTTTTCCCACTTAAACATCTGCTTTTCTGGCTTATAAAGCTTTTCTTGCGTGCATGATTTTGTAAATTTGGTGCTGTTCGTAAGCAGAGGATAGCGCTGTTGCTGGACGCTTTTCGGGGAAGCTGATAGATTAAGAGAGCGTCTTTTCTTTTATCTGAAATGGACACTGTTTCATGTGAAAGAGCTCGTTAGCTTACTTGAAGGGAATTTAGGAAGAGAGCAAATCTGTTGAAAGAATTCAAGGATCTGCTTGGTATTAACGATTCGAGTTTTGGAAGTCAGCATCAGGAGGACAAAAGCCGTAAGCGACCTGCAAGCGACGATGGTATTCCTTCAGAGTTGACTTCCCAAATAGGTAAGCTTTTGTTATGTTATCAAGTGATTTGTAAAGTCATTCGGTTTCTTTAATTGAAAGACCTTAAGTATTAAAAGTTTTTAAATAAAGTGGTTAATCTGAAAATGAATGGCGTGCAAGAAATGAGATTCGTCTTTGTGAAGATGATAGGCATAGGCGAAGTTGATTAATCACAGATTATTCCTCATACCTATCCAGCTGCAGCTTTGTGACTTCGAGTCGGCTTAAATATGCTCCCTCTTTGAAGAGGCAATAACGACGGCAGCAGCCGCTAAATGTGGATATATATATATATATATACATATATGTATATATACATATATGTACATACATATATATATACATATACGTACATATATGTCGAGCGGCTAAATAGGTCGTCTTCCAGTGTGCATAAGAATGTGTGCAGCAGTGAAGCAGAACTCATAATTATTACTGGATTTTGTTGTCTCGTGCATTGTCCATAAGCACATGAGCTTTAAAGTGACCGTGCTCCGTTTTAGTATTATGATTTGTTTCACTCAAATGCACTACTTTGAGCAGTGTTCAAAGAATCTGCTTTTTTAGGTTTGCATGCGTCCCCGCAAGAGAAACTGGGGAAGAACCGGCTGTATTTCTGACTAAAATATTCGTTTTTTTTTGTCTCATGAGAACAGTTTTCCCGGCAGGCGTTCTAGAGTGTGACCTTAAGGGGTGGTGGTGTCCATATATGGCTTGCTTTAATTTAGCTCGAATTCAGCGTTGCTTGCAGCGGCGCTCGTTAAATCAGTTCCGCTTTTTGTAGACGTCATTGTTGAAATGTTTTATAGCCAAGCTCTTCGCAGAAAATTTCTGTTGCTTTCCGCAGCCTTGCTAAGCAATCGTCTCTTTGCTTAAATAACGAGTACGGCTTTAAGATATGAAGTCTTATTAGTGAACTGATGAGAGGCTTAGTTTATCTCATATTAGTTAAGCAGGACAGCTTTTATCCTTTCGCTTTTTGGAAAGGAGCTTACGTTGGTGATGATAATTTTTGTAGATTACTCGACTTGCAAGCGGTTGGGAATAAGCTATCGCTCTCTGCCCGATTCATATGTACGACCCGTTTGTACGGGAAGAACACCGTTATGTCAATCGGTTTTAAACGACACGTGGGTTTCATTCCCTTCGTGGTCGTCGGAGGACACGTCATGCGTTCACTCAAAGAAGAGCCAGTACGAGGAATTTATTTATCGCACCGAAGACGAACGATATGAGGTCACACTTCATTCCTTTCTTTTAAGTGTGCACCTGCGTTAACAGTTGTTGATTGATAGGCCGTATTGATGGAATTAAATATAAACGGCTGTTGAGTGTCGAGGATTTGTTTTGTTAGCCGACTGTGGCAGCACTCTGATCTTTAAAAATAAATTATGCCTTGAAAGTTATCCATGCAGCTTTGGATAGTCGTTTCGCTTTGCGTCGAATCGTCTCAGAAGTTTTGGAATTCGTGGAACATTCTCAGGTAAGGCTAGTTATTCGGTGCTGGAAGGCAGACGGTGATCGGAGTGGTTTTGCAGCTGGACATTGTGATCGAAGTAAACAAAGCGGCACTTGAGACGCTGGAGTTTCTTCAGCGGAAGATGTCTCGGATGAAGAAAGAAGAGGTGTCCAAGCTGCGTCTCGACTCTTCACTTGGTGCATCTTCTCCATCACTGATGTACCGCGCCCTTAAACGGATTTATGGGTTAGCTGAAATTTCTTGTTAAAGTGGTAGACTTCTGGAGTTATTTTGCATGCTCATTCATAATTTTCTATAGGCTGCTAATGGTTAGTTTGCCAAAAGCAGCACCAATTTTCAAAAGCAACAACCTGAGCAGTCAGATCTTAACCTCAGATATTCGCTTCTGCGTCGACGTTCTCCAAATGAATTATATCTGTTTTTCTTTGCAGCTTGATATTATATGTAGGAGGAGAAGTAAGCGACATTCATCGCTGATTTTTGAGTTCACTACGGTATTTACTGTACCGTCGATGAGGGAGATTCAAACTCAGACCCTCTCTTACATCCCTTGCGATGGCGGTCGAAATCATTTTATTGGGATTTTCGAAGTCGCGATAGGGGGAGGGACAGGAGCATTAAAGCGGTTGGTCACCAGCACTTTTATATCTGGCCTTCGAATAACAGCGGTAAAGATTGGTTTCTTTAGTAGATTATTTGCCTAGTTAAAGGAGAGTATGGAGTGAACTGATGTTGAAGCTTGCCTGTCTGTTACAAGCATCTTTTGAGTTTACACGCGTCCACTGTCGTTGTGCATTGGAGTGCATTGGTGAACTTCAAGTGAGCAAAATGCGATTCCCTCTCCTCTTCCCCAAAAACAATTAAAAAGGATGGTTGATTATCTGTTTAGATGGTTGATTAGGTAAAACACGATTAAATGGTGTTCGCGGAAGCATTTCTATATGTCATTACAAGATTTTTTGTTATGCAGTAATAAATCGAGCTTGTTCGTATTGGTTCGAATGTTGTCGTGTTTACCCGACTTGTTTTTCTCATACAATTTTCTTGTAGTGAGCACGCGAACAAAATGTTGGAAGGAGCCCAAAAGAATGCTTGGGTGGTCGTTCCGAGACTGATTGAACGAATGCGTCAGAAGGATCGCGAATGGAGAGACGCGCAAGTGCAGTTCAATCGTGTTTGGAGAGAGCAGACCGAAAAATATTACGCAAAGAGCCTCGACCACCAAGCGCTTTCGTTCAAGCAGAACGATCTCAAGTTGCTTCGCTCGAAAATGATCGTGCATCATTTCGAAATGTTATACGACGAGGTCTGCTTCCATATTTCGTTATCGAAACGATCAGCTTACTGCTGTAGTGGTGAACCGAATAACTTACTCAGAAACTTTTTTGAAGAAGGCTGTAGAGCTAAGCATATGAACTTCCACAAATTTTAATCGTTTTTTTCTCTTTTCCTCAGATCCAAGTATCTAAGTGAAGGACGAAAATGAATAGTATATGTCTAAGTGAAGGACGAAAATAAATAGTACAAAATGAATAGTATCGCAAGTCACATGTGATAATTATATTTTGCATACACGCCTGGTCTTGCATAATTCTTCCTTTTCTTAAAACACCAGAATCTGTATTTTTTAAAATATGTTTTGGATGAATCCTCATAATTTCGAATGATGGAAGCCGAACTTGGCTGTCGTAAGTCAGCCGATTTTTTTGTTGCGCTAACGAATCCAAGATACCTCTTTGCGGTGTTAAGACTAACCGTTGAACCTCCCCATCAAGTAGTTCTTTGCTCATTTAAAAAAATTATTAGTTGCAGTGTAACTGCGGTATCTGTTTCCATGTAAAAGAAATTGCACAACTTATATAAAAACTTATTTTTTGTTGAATGAGCCAGTTGCTTAGCGAAAAGAGCAGATTGGTTTTCTTCACCTAAGTGCAAAAATGCTGATCGCATGAGGATATTCCTGCCCCTTTACCCCATCCATCTTCCTCTTCGTTCTTTTCAGAAGACTTCGCTTTCTGAGACCGCATCATTTCGCACGCTGTTATTTATCATGTTCCTGTTTTTCACATTTATTTCTCCTCATGTGTGTAGTCTAAAATCCCTGCAATTACTTCCTAAAAATTGGGCGGGATTGAAGTGGTCTCGAAGTACTACATTCCCCACTGTAACCTTTTTTTCTGGGCTGCTGTAGAACTTGGTAATTTGGAGTTGTGAATTGATTTCAGCGCGAAACACGGAAAGAGGAAGGCGCCAGCACAGAGATAGGTCCTCATTGCATTTATGACTACCCAGAAGATATGTCGGTGCTGTATGACGTGAACGACCTTGTTATTCACTACGTGAAGCGACAGCCAAATGTGCAGAAAGACGAGAAGAGACATGCGAAGAAAACTTTGAAGAGATTCCTTCCCGAACTCTTCAACATTCCTGCACAACCGATGAGTGACGAAGAGGACAATAACGCGGAGCCCGTACGTTGGGGTACGTTTAGAGCGTAGTTAAGGTATAATGTGGCAGATAAACGTAGATCGTTTGGGGCATGAAAGGCGGTCGTGAAACATTTTTTTGAACACAGTCAGTTATCGAGTAACTCACCGGCATATCGTAACTCGATTTAATAGTTCATACACTTGATCGCAGGCAGGCTTGTTTTGCCGTTGGCAGCACGGTTTAATGGATTCATTTTGATGAAGGCATCATTTTGACAATATTTATTAGAGAATTACTTCACCTTTTTATTCACTTTTCGCCTTCTCAGAAACGCTTTTCGCGTTCTCAAAAACGCTCTGTGGTAGGGTCATGTCTACGTGTACACATGTAAGTCTATGTCCATCGATTAATTTCAACTTGAAAACAAGAACAGCTGCTGCTTTATAAGTTAACAGAAGTAACAAACCTCTTTACGAGGGCTACGGGCAGCGTTTCAGTACGGTGCACGTTATTTCCGAATGAGTAATGCACGTGAAAATTAATTTTGGAGTGAAAATTAAAATTAATCTATTTTGCAATTGTGGACCTTGGAACTGAAGCTGAAGCATTGCGTACTGTGTTGTGCATCAATCACAGCTATTCGTTAATCCATGCGCAAAAAGTGAGAATTTTCTGGAAAGAAAAAAAAGAAAACTCGAGAAATTTGAAGTCACATTCGGTCGAACCAATACCAGATCTGACTCCTAAACAGTTTTGTTGACGAGCACCTCATAGTGTAAACACAAACATTCTTTTTTCAACGTGCAGGCATTTTTTCGTGTAGTTAAGACTTTAATTTTTGAGCATTCATGGGACAGTTTGCGACCGTTCCTGTCAAGGTTACCAAAAGCACACATTATAGCGGTACCGCCAATATGCTTTCAACGTTGTTTGTTATTCCAATAAACCTAGATAAAATGCCTTCATAATTATTAAGCCGACCAAATAGGATAGTCTGACGCCACGTAACTCAGTCGTAGAATAAAAAAGTTTGCTACGCCACTGTTTTACGGCAACCATCGTAATGTAAAAACGTGATGCAAGAAGAAAGGTTGAAGGATTCAAGCCAAATTACAATGTCCGGTGCGCCAAAAGTGTTTCTAATGTCTATTTTATCATTTACGCTAACTAAAGAAGAAAACCGTTACTCGCTTTTTTAATTTATTCGAATCAGCCTCATCCCTCCTTTGCTTGTAGTTGAATACTTGCAGAGGTTGCGGAAGCAGATACGAGCAGTGGAGTAGGTGTGTCGAAGAGGGCCGCCGTGGCGATGACAAGTGAGAAATGGGTTGCTGTTCTTCCCGCTTCATCGGTCAACGACGCCGATAGCGTATGTGCACATTTCCAGTTTATTGGTTGCGCTTTTGATACCTCTGGTTGCACCAGTCCCTTGTATGGCTGCCCACTCCCTCTCCCTTCAACTCGTCTTCCAGGTCTCAAATCGATACATGAATTATGCATCTTCGATTAATAAGCGCATTCTTCGAATTTCTTTGGGCAGTACTTGCGTAGCAATCTTAAAAGAAGAACCTAAAGCCATTAGGAAACCAAGGTGGTCAGGGATGTGGTTTTTCGAAACCGTCGAATTAAGGAACTAGAGCGGTTCAAAAATATATGGACATATATGGCAGTTTCACGCAGCTATCTGTTGTTTGGATCAGTTTGATACTAGAGCGAATCTGTTCAGCTATTTGTGGAGATACTCGTTTGACCAGAAGAGCCTGTAGTTACTGTAAGTACAAGAGCGTATCTGAACTTAAAACGATTTGTTTCTTATCAATATCATGTTAACCGTCGACAACACAACAGATGCGTCTACGTAAGCTAGATAGCAAACGCATAAACGCGTTATCTCGGTGTAGCCTACTCGTCCCTTCCTCCCGCGACCCCCGACATCTGCTACCTGCCTTCTCACCCCGACCTCCCTGTTTCCCCGTTTTGTCCAACGTCGGCGATTACGACAAGGTACAGACATTCAAGAAGAACGCGCAAGCAGCCGACTGTGACAAGAAGCAAACATAAAAGGAAGCGGAGGGAATGAAAATAAAAGTAAATATGAGGAACTAATCAGCAAAAAAAAAAACGCACAGATGAGAATGGTTGCAATGAAATTCATTAACAAATGAGGGTACTAGTTACATATTAACAAATGAGGGTACTAATTACACTTTCTTAAGATACATTCCCAAGGAATAGTGCGAGTAGAAGATTTCTAAGCTGATCACAAGTTGGCGGTGATCTTTTATTTTTATTTTTTATATTACAAGCAAAAGCTTTAATGCGTGAACGATAGGAATATGCGGTTGTTTACGAGATACCTAGTGCCCAGTAAACAAAGATACGAGAGCTGAATAGCCCCACTGAAATATTTGCGGAAGATGGCTTCAAAAGAAAGATAACTGAGATTTTATGTTCGAGTTCTGTGTTAGTTTTTATCGGAAATGTGAACACGCAAAGCTTCGTATCATGTTGCAAACGACGTAACCTTCAGTTTCTTTCTTAACGAGTAATTTGTGAACGTTGTGTATGTTCGTTGCACTGTTGGCAGCTGAATCGAAAATGTTTATAGGTTACCGCCGAAGAAATGGAAAGAAAGCCGTATTTGGGCACATCGTATCGCCTGTTTTTTGGTGCGAACACATGGTGTGTGTTTATTCGCCTGCATCAAATGCTTTGCGATCGGCTGGCACGTTTAAAGAAGAAAACGTCGGAGATGCTTGCGAACTATAAGGTCAGTGCAAACATTTGCAATTCAAAAAGGCATTCCATTAAGTGGAGTTGATATTTAAGCGTTAATTTTTGCATATTTCATTTCGTTAGACTAGTTTATATTCTTTATTATGAGCAACGACATGTAATAGTGATAAAAAGAGCGGAAAGGGTTTTGATCGGGCGGGATTTGTTGCCGAAGAAAAATCTTGAGTGGCTTAAGAAATATTGTGACAGTGAATTATTGCTTCATTCGCAGTTGAGTAGCTAGTAATGTAAAGCGCATCATATAAATTTCCGAAATCTGGCAGAGCATGCAGTGTCCATTGACTGCAAAGCTCTTGTGAACAGGAGACACCAAAATGAAATAGCACAAGGTGAAGATAGCTTGAAAGTCAGGACACATGAGGAAAATGAGAGGGGAGGGATGGATGTACGAGATGGAAAGACGTTCGTTTCGGCGGCTTGGTGCTCAGGTTTTATATCACGTAGTTCATAAAAGAGGACATATTGGCAAATTCACATATTTCCCATCCTCTTTCACTCTTCTGCTTGTGGCATCTGAGAGCGGTAAGCTGGGGAACTTTCGTTCCGCGGTGAGAACTCTAAATCTCGATTTTGGCGCAACTTTGTTGACTGGTTAGGCTAGGGGCTCCGTAGCCGAAACGAAATGGAATCGAGATGGAAAGACGTTCGTTTCGGCGGCTTGGTGCTCAGGTTTTATATCACGTAGTTCATAAAAGAGGACATATTGGCAAATTCACATATTTCCCATCCTCTTTCACTCTTCTGCTTGTGGCATCTGAGAGCGGTAAGCTGGGGAACTTTCGTTCCGCGGTGAGAACTCTAAATCTCGATTTTGGCGCAACTTTGTTGACTGGTTAGGCTAGGGGCTCCGTAGCCGAAACGAAATGGAATCGAGATGGAAAGACGTTCGTTTCGGCGGCTTGGTGCTCAGGTTTTATATCACGTAGTTCATAAAAGAGGACATATTGGCAAATTCACATATTTCCCATCCTCTTTCACTCTTCTGCTTGTGGCATCTGAGAGCGGTAAGCTGGGGAACTTTCGTTCCGCGGTGAGAACTCTAAATCTCGATTTTGGCGCAACTTTGTTGACTGGTTAGGCTAGGGGCTCCGTAGCCGAAACGAAATGGAATCGAGATGGAAAGACGTTCGTTTCGGCGGCTTGGTGCTCAGGTTTTATATCACGTAGTTCATAAAAGAGGACATATTGGCAAATTCACATATTTCCCATCCTCTTTCACTCTTCTGCTTGTGGCATCTGAGAGCGGTAAGCTGGGGAACTTTCGTTCCGCGGTGAGAACTCTAAATCTCGATTTTGGCGCAACTTTGTTGACTGGTTAGGCTAGGGGCTCCGTAGCCGAAACGAAATGGAATTGCTGGAAGGTTTAACGGAGTTGTTCGGATTAACTTTGGGCATATCTCTTTGTCGTTGCAGGTGGGCCATGCAAAAATTTCGTTGGGGAAGAGTAACTGATCTTTTTTGAGACGAGTTGAGCGCCACGTTCTTTACAACGGTGCTTAGATAAAGTCTAGCATGTTCCGTTTTAGTCTCACCAAAACATTTCTCTTAAAGGCACTTTTTGGGTTGACGTAAAGGAGAGCTTTCGAATTTTTGTTGTGTTCTGCGGGGCAAATCAAGTTCCACTTGAGAATACGAAGACAATCGCGATGTATTAACCAGTAAAGATCGAAAGAAAGATTTGTTGTAGGCGGAAGAGGAAATGCGTCGAGAGCGCGAGGAAATAGTGCGTCGAAACAAAGGGAACGGTCGTGCGGAGCACAGCACGAATACCGATGCGGAAAGAGGTCTGCATTTGCTGAAAAAGAGCGCTCAGTGCCCCGAGAATTTCTACACTGCACTAATATCCGAGATCAAGAACCTTCTCGACGGTCAAATAGAACCATCAGCTTTCGAGGACACCATCAGGTTTATTCGTTGTTGGCCAGCCGAAGTCATATTACCCCTTCCCTCTACCTCCACTTTCACCCCTCCCCCTCTTCCCAAGAAAAAGGCGAAAGGAAACAGCTAATTCTGTTTTATTATAAAACAGGTCTGATTGAATGAGGCTTTGATCAATGTTGTGATATGGGAAATTCGTAATCGCTGTCGTTCCCTCTCCTGCATTGTAAGCTGCTAAATTTAGGCTCCCCCATACGCGTTTCTTTTCTTCGAATTCTAAAATTTACTTACTCTTCTTGGCCTATTGGTTTCATCATAAAGTGATATACCATACAGCGTTGCATTTTCTGATACATGCAGCGTTTATATCAATCAATACGATTTAGTGGATTGATGTTTTTTTAAAGCTTGTTATTCTGCGTATTAGGTGCTCTTTTTTGTTTTATGTAAATGTGCATAGTTCATGTGCACATCTGTTTGAACATATTTATTCAGTTCAGTTCAGTTCAGTTCATTTTCATATCCTTGCTTCGTATACCGCTTTTAAAGTTATGTGAACGGAGGCTGCTGAGCTCAATAAATTTGGCACTGCGTGGCTGCAGGAATATGTTCGGAACGGATGCGTATATAACATTCACGATGGACAAAATAATAACAACGATGGGCCGACAACTGCAAGCAATGTCTACCGAAGAGGTTAATTCTAAGTCGATTTCTGATGGCATTTTCAGATTGTTCTCTTCTTGTTTAAAGCAACGTTTTATGCCCTTCGCATCGCCAAGTTCAAGTCTTTTTAAAGATTACTTATGGGTCAAGACCAGTACACTCTTAAAGGATTATGAGGCACAAATTTCGGAAGAAACATCCTACCTGCGTTGAAATTAGAGGCGATCCATTTCCTTCACTTCCTCCTTCTATTATCGTGCAGCTTGATTCATAATTTATGCTCTTCATGTATAATTTTAACACAAATTCTTACTAATCTTTTCTTTATCCTGTGTTATGACAAAAGCAAATATATCGAGTGTGTGTGGGACCATGGGAAATTTGGAAAAAGCGTTAGATAGAAGAGAATATGAAGGTGTTTGTTGGAGCAGTCGAGATGGTTAATGATCGATTCAACACTGCCAGTATTCAAACTGTTGTTGGGAATAATGTTTCACGATGTCCAATAAAAGTTGTGGAAAGGGCTTAGTTCTAGAGGGTTACCGTTTCGGTTCGTTTAAGGTGAACGTCGGTACGATGGATCTCTACCAAAAGTATCGCTTCGAGAAACCGTTGAACACGTATGGCAGGTCTGTCAATGAAGAGCGAATCGAGGCTGCCTACCAAGCAGCCGTTGAGCAGGTCGTTTTTGCTTCTTATTTCATGCGACATGCTGCCGTTTTAAGATTTACTAAGAAGTGCAACTTGTAGCCTTTAGCCGTTGCAGGAGGTATCTCAGAATGCTTCTTTTGGCAGAAGAAATGGTGAGGGGATCCTTTTGCAGCATGATATAGCCTTTTGTCGTAATGCATCACTGCAACAACCGCTCTTCTCAGTGATGGTCAAATAGGACGTGGACGGTGCAATTAGGCCAGTAAAATTCTGGATGCTTTTGTCGGTTCGGTTCACAAATTTAAGAGGAACGCGAGTGATAAAATATGTTGCTAAAAGTATCTATGTCTTTACGAAAACAGAGAGCTAATTATTCCCCGTACCAGTATTCCATGAACCAGTCAGTAACATTGTGTCCAAATGGGCCGATGGAGCGGCTGAACGTTATTGCTCGTCGTATTCACAGTCGCCTAAATTTGAGTGCAGTGAGATCACCTTTGTTTCTCTTGTTCTTCGTTGTTCGTTATAACTGAACACGATAAAGTAAAAACAAGAAATTTATTTCAGTTGCTGGCTAACCAGAACTGTTTCAAGACGTATTTTCTGCACGAGAAGAATAAGGTGACTATGGAGCTAATAGACTCAGACACAGTGGAGGAGGGAGCGGAAAAGCCGCTAAACAACGATCACAAATGGAGCCTTTACGCACGTCATTATATCAAGGCTTGTTTTTTGAATGCTTTCCAGCTTTGCGGGAGTTCGAATGTGCCATGTTTGTTCATTCCATCTCTGATACTTTTTTAAAATGAGTTGGGCTTCTTGTCCTAACGCGCTTTCACACTGAAAATACCGCGGGATTTCTACTAATAGTGATTGAAGTATCACTTTTCTCACTCATTGTTTCCGTAATTGCAACGAAAAATGCGGTGAAAAATTCCCTTCCAATTCAAATAAAGTATGATATGAAATGACGATTCTTATTGGTAATTTTAAAATGCAATAGTTTAAATTTTTTGAAGCACATCTCGGTTCTTGGTTAATCACTGTACCCACGCTTCTCAGCATAGTAGAGTCTAGCAGCAATGGTTATTTTTTTATATTGCGTAAACCCCGTAGTTATCCACTGACCACTGACATTTTTCGTTTTACTAAGAAAAACGATATTTTGAAAGGTCAGTGCTGGCAGGGATGATGTTTTATTCCTACCTTTAAAGTGCTCTTAATGCTTTATTTAATTATTGTTCGATTTACAAATGGAGTAAGTTCTTTTGGCTAACACGCGAATTTAATGGTATCACGTTGACGCTCACTTAACCGATCTGACTGTTGGTGAACCAGCAGCCGTCGACGTGCTTATAAATTAATCCGACCAGCCAGCAGTTTCTATAATGAGTCTGAAATGATTAAGGTAGCTGTTTTTGTAATTCTTCGCTATTTCAAGAAATGTAAAAGTGTGAAGCGAACTTCCAGTGTAAGTAGAGGTTGCTTATATATCTATTTGTCTGCGTCTTCTCCACATAGTCGGCATCTGTACTGAGACACTTGCCATAGCGGGACGCAAGCTTTTGTGCCCTCGAAGAAGGCTGGTGGGCGCTTTCCGGAGAATGCGCGTCGTCGCAGCACAACGTCGATGTAGGATTCACTTCCAAGGTTTGGACAGTAATTTTTGGCTGCGCGTGCAAAATGGACATGGTACGAAGTGACTTTCATAGTTGGGAGGGTATCGGTTCGAATCTAATGCAGAGTTGAAGTCGTCTTTTGTTCACTGAGCACCCAAGGGATGGTCTCGTTGAGAAGGCGATATAGAAACTGACACCCTTTTAAGACAGGCGCTTAAATGCGAATGGCGGTGTGGGTAAGTTGAACAAGTAAACATTAATTTCACACTTGCTTTTTTGTCAGCTCAGTGGAGGCTGAAAAGGCGCTTGTGGTCCGTCGGTGAAGTCAAATTTGTTTGGACTCATTGGTAGTGAAAATTCAGGTATTGAGTAGTTTCAGTCACTTAGCGAAGAGTCACCATCGTTTTCGACCACCTCTGAGGAGCAGCAGCACTTCGTGGAGGCGATAGCCGAAAAACCAGTCTTCTTGATGCGACTCGTTCGGCAAGGCGCAGAGCGCTATAGGTTCGTTTGGATTACGTAGATATTACGTTGGACACCCCCCACCACCCC
>JPKZ01002783.1:90887-122863 GCA_000803305.1 Toxocara canis | reverse complement strand
GCGGGAGAAGGGAAGAAGTGGATCTGCACAAATTTCGATCTCCAATTTTTAAAGGACCACTTGATTTGAGATGAAGGGGTTGTGCGAAAAGAGACTGAATTTGGAGGCGGGTGGGAAGTGGGGAGAGGAAGGAAGAAAAATGAATTACAGGATTTATAGCACATGTCTTGCAGTGAACATGATACAAACTGTCGGAATATAACAGTCATTCGAATGCACTGTATTTTTCCTATATTTTCATGCTATTAGCGTGAATGAGCGTTGTCAGTGTAAAAAGCTGCTATCACAATTTCTGCACTGGGCGCTCATTAAGTAATTTCATCTCTTCAAAAGTCCGACGTGACAGTGCAGCCATGCAGACTCTGGGAACGCACTAGGCAAAATCCGGCGAAGGCTTCCACGCAGACTCAAGGCAAACGAGCTAGTACAGAGGTCACTTGGTGTTCAGGATGTATAAACACTTGCAACTGCTGCACAGGTACACGCGATACAGGTGAAGGCCTACCCAAGTATTCCGTGTTGTGGTCTTGTAGGATACGCGACACGTAAAATTCAGGAGGAGTAACAACACCGACTAAAGATGGCAAGATCAAGGGTGAAGCAGATATAGGATTCACACCTTTTAAAGCGGCGACAATCGCCATCGGAGTCATGATTTCATTTCGGGAAGGGAGGAAGGGTGGGAAATCGGATGCCTACAAGAAAAGCGTTTCAAAGTACGCGGGTTTCATCGACATTCATCGAAAACAATTACTCCCGAAAAATGTTATCTAACAATCATTACGAAGCCATATTTGGGAAGCAGCACCTAACCTGTAACGAAAACGAAGGTATGCTAGCAAATTTTCAAAAAAAGAAACTGCGTTTTCTTTCAAAATTTGGGAAAACTTTCAAAGCATGCCTTTATCATATGGAGGATGACGGCAGTACGCTGGTAGTGCGGCATGACAAAGAAAATGAAGTGAACCATGAGCCACAACTAAATATTTAAATTACTACTTCAACTTCCTAAACTGCCTTCACATGGTCGAATCTTTCGAATGTCAAAGTTTAACTTGCTAAAATTTGAACAAAATTTCATTCCTCTAATTCGTCCCTCCCCTTCCCTTTTCGATAAGGGCTGCTATGTGCACTTCTAATTATGCACGTAACCGCAAAACGAAAATATGTTATCTACATGAAAAAGGAACCAACAAACATACATATTCCGCTTCTCCACAAAAACAGCCGCTTAATCTTTTTGAAATTTCTCTCGACAGCATCGGAAGTCCGATATAACGCTCAAATCCAGCACTATCCGCCCTTGCCACCGAGAGTACAGAAACTCGTTGGTGGGGGAAAGCAGTTAACCAAAAAAAAAGCTTCAGATTCTCGACTCGGGATATCGCTTAGAGATCCCGTGGTTCAACACTAGGATACAGCCATAAAACCTACGCATAAAGAAAGAGGAAAAAAAACGGCTTCCCTCTCCCCCCATATATAAGGAAAATGTCACAAGGAATTCGGAGATATCCTAATTAAAAGCTACCACTATGCGACAAAAAGGCTATTACTTCCACCAAACCGATGCGCTAAAAGCCATGGTTTTATAAAAACCATCATTTCCCACCTTCTACAAAGATTTGGAAAGACTATTTTTCCCATCCAATCAAAATTCTATCTAGCCAACCCAAAATCAGATGCCGGCATATGCTTTTCTCTGCCAAACTCCTCTGCCACACGCCAAGATCGTATAGGTGGAGCGCTAGCTGTTATTACTCCTGTTCATTCTCGATCCAACTTGTTTAAACAGTTACGCGGACCTCTTCGATATTCGTTTGTTAGAACAGCCGTATGGACCTCCCAGCTTTCATAATGTTGAAAGAAGTTAAAGTAGGCTCCCAATGTGAGACCCAAATGACGACGGAAACAACTACTTACTAGTTAGGAGGTCGAAAATTGAAGGTTGCTGGGCGAATGAGGAAGTTCGGCTTCCTAAAGAAGAAATTCGCCTTCTTGGCTGGTTGACGCTGCATGACATCGAGAGTGGAAACCAACTGCTGTCGTGCATTCGACGGTCCCTCACGTGCATCGTCGACGTCTAACGAGAGATGCGCCAGCTGCACCAACGTTCTCTCAACGTTATCGAAATTCTTCTCTTTTTTTTCAACCATTTTTTAGCATTCTGATTCACTGCAAGCTTTCGTAATAAATGAGAATATAATGGGAAAAACGAATTGCTTCTCATCACTGCTCGCAAAAAAAAAGCAACTCGATACAACCCTCCTATTACTCACGACGACAAAAATGGACAATAACTGCTCCACGAAAGCGCCTTTTGAACCTTTTTGTGCCGTTTTCCAAATTCCATAACTTTTGGTTTTCGCTGAAATGGAAATATCATGGTGTATTCGACTTCCAACGCGTTACATCAAGCAGGCCATCTTAGAACTCCCTAAAAATGCATCGTCGGCGCATGGTGTAATCATCACTGGCACATGAAAGATAGATCACGAACAATAAGAACTACAGCACCAGGATATTACTTCCTACCGGTTATAAATGAACAAAACGTTCATGAAACACACCTATCACAGGAATGTTAAAAGAATTCAAAAGCTATACACTATCTACAGCATCAGCGTTGTGCAATATTATGCTTTCAGCTTGCTTATAAAGCTGGAATTGCAGACATTATCGAAAACACGTAACCTGCATCGAACGATGCGGCGTCATGGTTCCACCAGTACTGATTTGAAAATGATAAACGCGAAATTTGCAAAAGAAGACAAGGCAAAAGCAGCTATGGTTGTTTGACTTGTCGTACTGTGTGCAAAAAATGATGGAAAACGGTTCCCTTATACTATTGTCGCTGCTGCCCGAAAAATTCGCTCCTGAAAAACAAAATTCCTCATCAATATCATCCTTAGTGTCATGCAATGAACGCCCGGGAATAAACGCAATGGAAGCAAATCGAAAGATTTTTATACTAACAAACAACTAAAGCTGACGAAAGAGGTCTATCGTACTTCGACCGCACGAGAGAGTAATGAACAAGAAGAAAGGAATGAATGGTTTCATTTGCAAACTATAACCTAAAAATTCAACCTAGAGGAGCTAGTTATCACTTTATGATACGCGTTCAAAAGATAAATGCATAATGTTAGATTTGGTTAGTGAACTGAAACGTAGCAGTGACAAACGTTAATATTTTTGTGAGCAGGAACGGAAATTGGACATGGTATCCCCTTCGTTCTTGGCCTTCTACTACCTATTAATTTTCAGTAGTCTGTGCGGTCCCCGCCCCCTGACGGGGACAGTCCACTCACTTCCTATGTATCGACTTCTGGATAAAATCACTCCCCGACCAGACCATTTCGGGATAGCGTCCCGTGGACTGGACACTATTGGAGCTCCCTCCATAAACGCTTCCTCTGGGTCACTTCTCAACCAAATTCCTTCCGACCGATAACGAGTACCGTGCCTCTTCTTCTCTTGGCTCTTATGCATTGTCTGCTGCAACTTGGCCGTAACCATGTCCTCCTCTCTCGCCTAATGTCCAAAAAGCACATCACCCCGATTTAACGTCAAAGCCTCTGGATAACCACAAAATGAAACGTACAAGCGCCTCTGACATCATTGCAAGTTACTTTGTAACTTGGTCTACAACCATTTCAACGCTGTGTTGCAAAAGACTACATAATGGCCCTGGACGGACGAAAAATCCGCTTAGGGGTAGCAGACCTTAGAAATCTCATTCCGCAATTATGTGGAATTCGAGGAAACAAAGGATGCTGGACAAGCGTTGCGGCCGCGGAGATAAAGTGAGAAGAATGAATGAAGACGCACACAGCACGTAATGGGGAATGCGAGGATGCGCAAGCAAATGAAAAGGCGGCACAGTGTACCTGTTCCTGTACTTAAAGTACACATGTGCATCTTCAACCCTTCCCTCCGGACTTTCGAACGTTTCCAGGTCACTATTTTTGGACGCAAATTTTGCGGATCACGATTTTCTGGGTTTAAAAAAAAGGCAAAGTAATGAAACAGTTTGTAGAAAGAGGCTTCTGATGCTCTTCAAATGCTAAAAGTGCAAGAAATTTCACGTCTTTGAACTGTTTTTCTCGAAAATTTCCCAAAATTTTTCTGATGGCGGTCGCGGGGGATAGCGGAGGGGGGAAGGGCAGGAAGGAGGATAGAGGAAGAGCGGGGCGCCCAAGTACTGTTCAAAGCTGTTCAAGATAGCTGGTGCTGCACGAAAGCACAGAACCGCTACAACATCGCACGAAGTAAGAACCGTGAATGGAATTGTTGATCGGTTCGAGGATGATGTGTTGGCGACCAACATGAACAACAAGACAATTCTGCGTGCTCTTCTCCTTCACATATCTTCACCAACAATAAATATCGTACTTTTGAATAAATTCACACATAAATTCAGTGAGTCGCAAACCAAGCCAGTAGCACCACAAATACGCGCACTGGCTCCGCACAACCACCGCTTTCACCATCACATCCCATCGTCACATATTCGTATACTTACGTATGCGGAAGCAACAACCGCTGCGAACTTATGCTGAACTTTCCGGGAAACCGTCGCCGAGACTTCGCAGTAAGCGTTGTTGTCTAACGAAAAAATTGGAGCAAAACACCATTCCACTCCTCACCACTTCCGCTCAATCCCACGTACTGGTGTCGACCGCTAGGCCGCTAAAGGTTCTTTTCCAAGCTGGAGCCAAGCTCATGCTCAGATATCTCAATAAAATGAATAAGCAACGAACACGGAAACCCCCAAACACCCCCTCCCCAGCTAAAACAGCCTAGAACCTATTTTGAAATGATGAACTTTATTAGCCGTCACATACGGACCGAACGTAACGTAAATTTTACACTGCAGTAGTTGCAATAGTGCTCGACAAGTTTTTGCGACCTTCATGCGTTAGGAATCGCAAAGCATATCTCGGTCAAATTTCAGCAAGGAGACGGAGATTGAGATGTCATTTTGCATTGGTAACGGATGATGCTTTCGTAAAACTAATCAGGGCATTCTGGACAAATTTACGAATTCATTTGTGAAGGACTGTCATAAAAGAGTGCAACATTTATGGGCTGTTGAGTTTTGATGGAAGTTGGGTATGTGAAGGTTGTTGTAACAGATAATCCATTGGAATAGTTGAATATTTCGTTATTTTTTCATCTTCCAGATACCTTCGTTGAACGTTGAAAATTCTTTTTTGTAAAGACGCGAATATTGGACCCTCATAGCAGTTTGATGGAAAACTTTAAATTTTCAAAAATCCGTTCATAAAATTATAAAGATCATAGCTTTGGTTTCTTAATGGATGTTTGATCTTGACAATCGGTCGTCTGAATTCGCACAAAGAATTCGATAAACTGATTAAGCGTCTGGAAATGTCTTTTTTTGTTGCGAACATTTCCTCCAAAACGTTGAAACTTTGTTGTTGTTTTAAAGGATGGAAGGCGCCGTTTGGCTGTCTCATGACAGTGCAGTAAACTTGTCAATCATCTGAACGTACTGCATCGGTTTGGAGCTTTAGTATGGTGACTTTCTTTGACGTTTTGTCAAAAATTTTCGACAAATCCTTCATAACTGAGGAACAGAGAATATTCTGTTGTATTAAAATATATTTGAAAGTGATCCCACAAATTCACTTATTGATTCTCCGTTTTTAGCAAAATGCTTATTCTTGTGCGAGTTCATTTCATGATTTGGAAGCCATTTCGTTGAACTGTTCAAAGTGAACTTGAACGAAGAGCAGTTATTTTTTTCATGCGATTTATCCAACTAACTATATAGGTGAAGGTAGTATATGAAAACATTTTTGACTTATTGGCGTCAATTTCGCCAACGTTACAGTGTTTCATTGTCGTTTTTGAAATCGGCACTAAAAAACCGTAGGAAATGCTGAAAAAGATTTCACTGAAATAGCCTTTCGGACAATATTTTCGGGTGCGTTTTGCTCTCTATTCCGTTATTCATTTACGAATTTTTCGATCTTCATTTGCACAAAAATCATCGCCTTGGACTGAATCCACCATCAAAATGCATTCTGATGTCGCGTTGCATTGATTTTCGAATTTTGATCGTCGTCGATGGTTACATGTTCGCAGTTGTCGATTGTTTCTTCAGTTTTCTCTTTCAGTTCTCTTCATAGTTTTCCTTTCTGCGTCGTCCGACTATAGCACCGGTTACTCAGAGGCATTGATGATGTGCCCAATTGTTTTCGTCTAAACGAATTCTTTATGGCGTTATATCTTTCGTTCAGTTTTTGGTTTTTTGTCAAGTTAGAGGTGTTTTGCTTACTTGATCTCATCCTTCCGCTTGTTTGTTTTGCTTCTTTTTCTTTTTTCATTTCCTTTTTATGTCTGCACATACATAGACTTTTGCAAACAGGTCGAATAGAAATATCTTTACGACCGTATTTCTCGTAAAAGCTGCTTCGATGTAAAAAACTTAGCAAAGTTGAACGACGCACTTGTGACCACTCTCTCGTGTTTCGTTAATTTTTCTTTTTTTTTTTTCCTTGAAAATATAATGCAAACCAGGGATCGTACGGCATCGAAAGCATTTAAAAGAAACTCACCGAACGTCCTTGTATACTGCATACGCAAGTTGATCTAATAAAGTGCCATTACAACATTGATGAAATGATTAAGGCGCTTCCATTCATAAAGGAAAGTTTAAAATAAGATTCTTTGAAAATAGCGCGTATCAGCTAATCGATCTTTCAGTCGGATCACCCATTCACATATCCTTTAGAGACTAAATGTCCAACTAGATCCAACACTGCGTAGAACTTTTATTTGTGTAGAAGGTCATCTGTAAAGTTGAGAAATAAAAAAGTACAGTGCGACCTAAATTTGACCTTTTGCGCTGATTGGCTAAGTCCGGCAATGATGGTGTGTGGCGATTTCAAAAGGTGTTAGATGCGGTTCACTTTTCTTCCTAATGGCTGCTTATCCATACAGTTGGGTCATTTCGGTGGGTGGTTATATTTTTCGCTTGCGAAACTTCTAGTGGATGGCCTTGTTGATATGTGCAGTTTTATGCATAGATAAGGTCGCTGTTTACATCAGCTCTCGCTCGTTATTTGCTGCATAACCCTCGTACAATAGTTGTACGGCTTGTCACTTGTCTACTAGATACAGTCTCACGTAGAAGATCGCTTCGTCAAAACGTTTCGCTCAGTACTTTGGAACAACGATAGACGGATTTCTGATTTTAGGCGAGGTTTTTTTTCTTTTTTCTTTTTCTTTTTGTTTTAGGGTTGTGCTAGAGACTTGGAACAGTGATTGCGAGTAATGGTGTATAAAATTAAATAGATTATCGCAACAGTGATACGATCGTTCAACACTTGCAAGGAAAATGAATGCCAGTAGGTTTCAAACGCAGTATAGCGTTTGAACGATGTTCCGATCGTTCTTCGTTCTTGTCTGATATTTTCCAAATGGTTCATGCAAAAAAAAAAAAAGCATAATAAGACATTAATTGCAACAAACATACACGCTAATCTTTCCCATTACGACCTTCTTTGTTACTCTTTCTCTACCTTCATTGCTTATCACTGATCAGAGATAACACCGTCGAGATGGTGCGATCGCGTCTTGCAGTTGTTTTTTCGATTGCAAAAACAATACATAAAGTCAAAGCGAAAACAGTTGCGTAATGCTGAGAAATAACATAACGTCAGCTGAAAGAAGTTTTATATGGTGGCGCACCATAACGATGGGCAGCTTTTAACGAGAACGGATTGAATGATCGTAGTGGCTAATTTGGTTGCTTATTTATGGACTTCCCTAGAGTTTTTTGAAACTATTCATTTAAAACAGTTCGAAAAAAAAAAAGAACTCGGTTGCATCGACAAAAGTATTGTTCCTCCCACACTGTTTCTTACTTCTAGCAGCGAACGCTGTACTGAGTTCAAGTTTTTTTTTTCTTAAAATATATTTTTGCAAGTAGTAAACGTTGATTTGCTATGTTCAGATTACGAAAATCGATGCAATGAAATATGTGCAACGTTTGATTGGTTTGAGTGTAAAGGCGGAGTGATCGTACTGATCGGAGTAAACACTGCTAGTGCGCAATTGACGACAGTTTTACGTATCTGAAAAAGGAGCTGTGGCTGATCACAGTTTTATACCATCTAAAAACAGTGCTGCCATCAGAGAAAGTCAAACACGGCTAAAAAACAAAGAAAAATTCTCTCACATCTCTGTTTGTTTTTCTCTTTAAATGGGGCGACATCATGTTTGCAACAACGAATGTTCTCAAAAATGTAAATCGCTTCAGTTTCTCTCTTAAGCTTCTTCAATAGTTCAGCCCCGTTTTGGAACCGTAAAAGGCTCTAAGATTATGCTGTTTAGTTTTTAGTGAGCGAATTTCGTTTATCGCTTACTTTTCAGGACGAAATCTTTTGTAAAGAGAAAAACTGGATGTCTACAAAGTAGCATACTTAAGAATGCACACAACATTGAGTTGTCTAGCCTCAGTGAGAAAAAAAAAGAAACTAATCGGCAATGGTTCTAGGTGACAAACGCAAACGAAGTTAACAAGGTTTTTTTAGCAACTGTTTTCGATTTTGACAATTACCTTTTGAAAATTTCCCAGCTGATTAACGAAAAGTTCGAGGGATTTATTTCTGAGAGCGGAAAACCTTTCAAACATACAAATTCTTTATGGTCTGGTCATAAATGATATTGCGCCTCTTAACGCTCATTGGGAGGTGGCTGGTGATCAAACGGTTGGTTTTTGAGATCGGAATGGTCGTTGGTTTTGGCGTCCGTTTTCTTTTATTTTTTTGCACCCATTTCTATCCAAAATTTCCTATCTCTCGTCCAAATAGTATATTTCCGTCTAAGATTTTTATCCAAAATCCCAACTGTGTTCAGCGGAAAGCGTACATGTGTGAATCCAAATTTGGCATAGAAATTGATCAGAAAATTTATGAACCGAGATGAAATTTTGCTTTTCTGATTTGTGAATGCAAACTTTCCAAAACACATACATGCCCTCCTCATAGGAGCGTAGAAACGAAGGTCTTGATAGGGCGACTTGGCCTGGCCAGAGTTAAAAGTTCATAAAAAGCGATTAACTAAATGGGACGTGTACTAAACTGAGAAGTGATTTCAGGTAAGTGTGCGCAAATTGCTTTTTATCTTCTGAATCCTTGAAGCCGTTCCTTGCGGTGTTTCGGTTTACAAGTTGTTTCTCATGCATTTGTTTCTAAAGTTGTATGTAATAAAGTTGAATAAAACGGTTATCTGATGCACACAGGATGTCATGCATGGTTTATGTGCCACATTCAAATTTCATAGCATATCGCAATTAGTATCTAATAATAAGAAGCTATCTTCTCTAAACTATTCTGTTTAGATGATGGAGTGAATTATAAAGTGAGAAATTCGCATGAGCGTATTTGCGTTTTGTAGTGCCCGGTCAAGCAACACATGAAACGGTGCTGTTCAGTGTATTGAGTAAATCTTGTTGAATTTATTCGCAAACGTAAGGAGGAAACACGTAGTATAAACGGCCTAATTCGCAATGGCGAATATAGCACCCAGTAAATGAACCGCCGGAGAAGAATAACGAAGAAGACAAATATACAAGCACAGCAAAGTTCGGAACGGTTAGGAGGATATTATACTTTTGTAGAACAGCGCATATTTACAATATATAAAATAACAATAATAGCAGTAAAGTAGACTGTATATATTAGTGTGTAAGTGAAGAAGAGGAGGAGATAACGAGAAAAAAGTATCGTAACGATTCCGCAGCGGCTGAGAGCTATGTGATCGATGTTGAAATTTCTTTTGAATACTGCACTTTTAGTGGAGCAGTACAGCGAGAAAGGTGAAAGATTCCTCTTCAGAAAAGGCTTCCAATTAGCAGAACTTAGTGCAGTAAATTATAATTTAAAAATTTCAGTTTTTTTCACTACAGCTGTCTTAGGCACCAAAAGAAACGAACATGACATTTGCTTTATTGGCGTCTCGCTCATCACTTCACTTTATAGGGAAGAAACTAACTAGTTGAAAGAAAAGGAAGTAATGTTCTCCTAGACCGCAGCGCTCGGAGAAATTTTTTTCATGAAAATGAAACAAAAACGCTGCAGTGCGAGTTTTCTTCCACCAGAGGACTTTTTTTCAGAAGTAGACGCAAGAAAAAAATCTGAAAGTTCATGTATTCTGGCAGTAATTTGGAATCTCGATGACCTGCGCAGAAATTTCGCTCAATTGGAGGAGCGGCGAGGTAGGAAGGGGAAGGGGGGAGGGGAATGAGGGGACGAGATGTATGCCTATGTATGGTGGAAAGCATATGGGATAATGGATATTACGGGCCTTTGAACATTTCGTCGATAAAGTTGTCATATCGGTCAGTTACCGTTGATGGGATGTGACTAAAATTTGGCGTTTAACATACGGGTATGTTAAACGTCAAAATCTTACATTTCTCTGTAATTTACGTATGAGGTGCAGTACGTTCAGTTCCTGCCTCAGCGATCCCAATTCACCTCGAGATCTGACTCCGGACCTTGAACGCCATCCCGTCACAGCATATCCACGCAACTTTTTTTACATCCTCTAAATGCGCCTGCCGACGGCACTCAGTGAAAAGTGCCGCCAAGCGCGCCCCCATTTCGCAACGAGGCTTTGCTTCCGGAGCCGACTGATGATGTGCGCTCCGTATTTCTATGAATTGCGGCCCGCGTCGCGGTTGGCGTCGCGTCGAGAGGCGCGACGCACTATTCGTGTGCGATGGTGCGTCGCGCCTCTCGAACAGGATGGGATTGCGCTATGCACGCAGTCGCTGCTTGTTTTGCGAAGGAACTTTCGCTTGAATTTGTAGTTTCGGAACAGTTACCTCAAAAACTTTGTTACTTTCAGGCGCTTAACGGTGCGTCTTTATCATTACTTTAGTGATTGGCTTTGCCTTAATCGCTTAGCAAAAGTTCTTAGGGGGCGATCTCATCGCTTCCAGACGCAGCATATTGCGCGTTTGGCAGCGTTAGATGCGGCTCTAAATAACTCGTTTTTCCGCTGCGAACGTCGAACCCTTAAAACAATATTATGCAATACCCCATCCTCTCGCCTGCCTCACCTACGACTGCTTGTAATTTTTTTGCCCAAGCAACATCGTGTCGCCTCAGGCGGTACACGTTCCTTCAAATCCTTTTGGGATTGTTAGGATGCCATTTGTAAACAGGTAGTCGTGAGGTTTTCACTGTGGTATAGGTGCGTTCTGACGGTGCTTACGCTCGGTCAGCATGAAAAGTGTAACTGTTTGGAAGCGACTTTTTTTTGCATATTTGCGTTTTGGCGATCTAAGCATCCTTTAGCTCATATCTGCTTTTCGCGTTTGTCCTTTGTTGGCGTGACTCATTTGCTTTCATGGCGCTATTTTAACTTATATTATACTGTGCTCAAGTTAAATATTTTAAGTTATTTAGCTTTAGCACAGCCATAATCACTGCTTGCGGTGAATTGCAAACTCATTTTAAGTTGGGGAATGTCGTTTTGCAAAGGAAAGGCAAATTTTGTTTCACATCTGCAACTTCATGTTTGCTGTGTTGTTTATTTCACATCTGAAATGTAAGTGTTTTTAAATCGCAGCTAAGTGTTGTTTTCCTTCCCATGACACTCTGAATATTCGAAGCGACTTATGGGCGTTCTTTGCTTCAATGATTTCACAAGGAATCTCGTTCCGCATACAAGCAGCTTACGGGGATCTGTGAGGGATACTTCGCACAAGCAAAACTCGTTTTTTGAAGCTGTTGGCTGCGAATATCAAAAACAGATTTAAACAAAAAAGTGACTGAACATTCATATATTAATTTAATGTCTGAACAATCGAGAAAACGTCTTAGTTGATACTCTGGGACACACACCGCATTTGCCTTAATCTAGTAGTCACAACTTTGGAAGTTTCTGTAAGCATGAGGAGCAAAAACTGGCGGCATGATTATTTCAAACGATCTGCGTGAGTGATCGCTTGTAACGATTTCACTTATGAGCGCCTGGATTAGGAGGGTTAAACCATCGTCGAGAACATCGCACCTATTATCCGTTAACCAATTACGGAAGGCTATACTGCCGAAGAGATGCTTCCAAAACTAGCCAGCCGAGAGCGCAATTGCCGTCTTCGTTAGAACAAGCGTTGAGATCTTTGTCGCTGACGCACAGGTTCTTGCTCGTATCGCGTATATTGTACATATAAAAATTTTCGCTTTTATGAATATCGTTCAATCCTTGGTGGCTTTTCTTCGAGAAACTGCAGTACTTGGAGCGCTTTCTATATGAGTACTGCATTTGATGTGGGAAAATGTGTATGACCTTTGCTATCGAGTGTCCCATAAGTGGAGCATGCATCAACGATTGCGCATATAAGAGCGCATCTTTTGAGGCTTAGTATCACGGTTTCCGCACTTTTTTTGAGTTGTTCTGTAAACCAGTCCCCGTAAGATGTATCATGGCAATGACATCTTTTTGCCATGTGCCATGTATATGCGATTAGTTCAACTTTCAAACCGCAATAACCGCGATCACGAAACTTACTGTCTCTGATTAATCGTATAAGCAAAAGTCGATTTCCTTTGATCATCGTTCTGATCCATTCGACAACAAATTTATCAGCATTTAAGTTTTTTTTTTCGAGGCAAGTTATATGCTGTTTTAGTTCATACATTTTTCAAAAGTCAGTTGTCTGAAGTTCTTGTCGAACATTATAATCGAACGGCCTGTTTTATGACGTTTTCAGCAACTTATATGTAATTCGCTTTCGTTAATGATAGTTTCCTTTTGTCTGGCGTTATTAATTACGTTCCAGTGTGCGTCAGGCACTTCGCCGCTCGCCATGAAAAGTATTAGATTACTGTTTCCTTGATAAATGCACATTTATCATCCCAGCACTTTGAATTTCGTTGTAGCAAACGTCTCAACGTGATGATGCTGCCCTCCCCCCAGCACTCACATTTTATTAATTGCTTTGTTGAATTCGGGATAGTTTTCATTTTTCCAGAATTTTTTTTGAGCATAACGTCGTGGGCAGAATTATGCATTGCAGCGTTGATTACATTGTTTATGTGTTCCATGAGTAGTCATCTGATAAGTGATAATTACGCAATCTGTACGTCTACTGCATCTCGAAGGATTGATAGGAAATTTTTTTTGTGTACCGCAAAAGTTGGATAACTAAATCACGTAGCTGTGACCCCTAATAACAGTCACATTATTGCGAAATTTGTTTCCAAAGCAATACTGCAATCAGCAGTGGGTTTCAGTTCTTGTCGCTTTTAAAATTAAGCTGTTATGGTGAACGATGTAGGCATGTCCACTGTGTCAACAGAAGGTACCTAAAGCATTTGCATTAATGAGCGTGCTGCTCAAAATTCTCTCGTTGATCAACATTTCGTTGTTCGCTGCACGCTTTGAAGAGAGAATGTTTTGCGCCATCAGAAGGACGTTTTGCACTTTTCTGCAATGTATTCTACTATAGACGACAAGGATTTTTGCTTGAGAGTTTTATCACTGAGTGGTTGATGGGGCGCTTTGCTTTTGTAATTGCTGATTATAAGGATCTTTTCATCACTGGCTAAACTGCGTTGAGCAACAACAGCCCTTTTAGCTTATATGGAAAGGGTCGCTTTCTCTCTAGTGCACTCGTTAATTGTTCGTTTACGTGCATTCATCTGACGTTGGTTGATATGCATGATCAATACAGACGACCGAGCCTAAGCACTCGGGCAGTAACGCGCATATGCGTGCGTCATTGTCGTTGGCTGAGTTAAGGTGTTCGCAGAACTTGTTGGCTTACTCAGTCACCTCTCGCTGGCGTGTTGCAGTGCTCTCATCGAGTAACGTTTGCTGCATGCCTTCATGCAGTGCTCGAATTTCGTCTCCCACTTCCCAGGTTTCTCGCGCATTTCATTTTTTAGGTTCTAACTCGAGAACGGAATTTTGCATTTGTAGTCCTCACGGTCTGTATTTATTATTCACCCTTGAAATCAGACGTATGCATCTTTGTATACGCTAGTATGCATGTGCAAACAGAGCCCCAGTTAGCATTTTCAGCGCATAAAAACTGTTTTTATTGGAATTATCATGGGTTGGGCATACTCGGCCGTGCTTGTAAGTTTGAAATGAAGGGCGAAGGATGTCACGGTAGCGAAATATTGGTGCGTTAGCAGCATTCGATTTTAATTGGGGCGAAAACGATTTATTTTGAATATGCCCACATAATGAGATATTTGTGTTATGCTAATGACTTGTTCCTTCGTTGATAGCTTATAGGTTTATAGATGGGTTACAGCCAACAATAAGTTGCAAAAAAAGATTTATAGGTGGAGAAGCTCAGCGAAACGAATATCCATGCGAACGGGCGCATCCGTACGCATTGTTATACTAGCTTAAAACGTTCCTTAATGACTGCAATAATAGAGCCAAAGGAACCAAATACTGTCACGACCTTAGGTGTACCTCCCTTTCATCGTGAAAGCCTGTTTGTCGTTTGGTTTTTCTTCGGGATTCACTGGTTCCGAGGGTTGGCAGATAATGAGTCACAATTCGCGCAGAGCGCTGCAGCAGGTTTACCCAGCTGCCAACGTAAGTATTCAGTGCAGTATTTTGCACTGTAAGCTGTCTTCGGTGATATCATTTCTCTCATTGCGGTGGTATAATAACTGTGCTGTGCTTTTCTCCGAAGAGTAGAGAAGATGTTGTGCGCGTTGTGCTTTGCGAAAAAAAAAAAGCAAACACTCAGAATTTCATTTGGAGCCATCTCGATGCAATAAGCTAGCTTTTTAGTTTTCTTCTTGGCTGATTTTCTGGTTTGTAGCAAATGTAGCATCTGTAGCAAACATGGGTTCCCCTCTCTCCTTTTCCTCTCCTTCCCCTCCACCTCCCTTCCACCCCTTCCCCCCAGCTGCGAGACTTGATTGCGACCTCAAGTTTCAGTGTATCGCATTTAAGACCGTCTCTGACTTGTTAATCAGTCGCTATTTCTGCTTTTTATATTTCCCTCTTTTCGCACGTGAGTGTGTTGCGTCTCGATCAGTAATTGAACTGCAACTTGTGATAACGTCGACGAATTGGGGTTTTGTGAGGAGAGAAGCTCATATGCGGCATCTATCGACTTTTTCTGCCATGAAGATCGCTTTCCCGAGTTTCCATCATTGTTAGTATACGCAGGCGTTGAACCTGTTTCTAATTCCGTGAAGCTTGGAGGTCACTATATGAATTCTAATTTTGGGCATCTTTTTCAATTTCTGAAGAGTCCAGAAATGACCTAAATATGTGGCGGCATATGTCAAATCAAAAAACGTTATGAAGGGAAAAGAGAAAATTTCGAAATGTCCTGAAATCCTCTTATTTCGTTTGAGCTGTGTTCAAAGATTCCTGCAGCGTCTCGAGTTGTTTGTGCGCTCTTTTGTTTCCGTAACCAGAGGAAGACTTCAGCCATTCATGCCTTGCCTTATTTCTGAAAGCTCAAAATGCTTAAAAGAAAAAAGCCCAGAAACATTACAAAGGCTGGTTCGGATTCTACCAGTTATTAAGCAGAGAAACATCGCGAGTCGATCCGAAAACTCAAGGCCTGAAAATAGAAGTGGAATAGTGGAATACATTTCGGTACTTTCATCTCTGTACTCCAGGAGCCAGATTGTAGTTAAAGGTGCTTAATTATGAGGCACAAGTGCACATACTGTTTCTCTGTAATAATAGTTTGCAGTTTACTTTCTGTAGTTTGCAGAACACACAAATTTGTTGTGCTGTGCTGCTGCGTTTAGGGTTTTTAATTTTTTTCGCATACTGTGACGTGCCATAATGTCATTCATATCGAAACTGCAACCAGTTACCGTGGCAGAGGCTAGAAAACTAAGGACAAGCACCTGTACCGACCAAGTTTCATCCCTGTGAGTCGCGGCGTTTTATACTCGTGTACACTTGCATTTAAAATTCACAGATTCTTTCCGTGTAATGGCGATCGTTTTTTTTTTTGGAGGTAGGCGCCTGGCTGTCCGGCACCCCAATTTTTCGTTTTGTTGTGGGTGCTCTACTGTGCTGTTATAGGAAACAGTACAAAACGGAAATTGTAAATTCTCGGTACAGTAACACAGCTGGCTATGATCCTGTGTATGATTAAATTAGAAGCAAATTTTTGTCTCTTATGTTTGATCTCTCGGCCTCAAGTGTACGCCGTTCGAAGCGAGTCGTCCTCTTCCCGATCGTTTATTTTTTATCGCTCACCATGTTTACTTCGGACTGCGCCCCGAATAGGTCGTTTGCCGTTTTTTTTTAAAAGTTGAAATGTGTTATTTCAGCGCGCGATGTCAACTGAGAAGCTGAATTCGGAGCCGAGAATGGATGAGTCGGGTGCTCATTCGGTGATGGCCGCCGATATCCGATCCACGGACGGCAAATATCATCGGATGGTGTTCGACCGATCCAAAGAACTGTTGGAGTTCACTGTCACTGGGTTCGCGTCAACGTTCTGACTTGATTCATCACTGTTGGTGCCTAGAGCTGACAGAAAGAAGCAGCCGATAGGTCGGCATGAACTAGAGACATCTACGCTTTCGTGAAAAATACAAGTTTAAATGAATGTGCTTTCTAAGCTAGTACATTCCGTCCGGCGGTTGGGTAAAGCTGCTGCTACAGTCAATGTTGAAATTACACAGTTGGCGGTATTGGTGAGTGCATTGAAGGGTGCGTGAATGAATTAACGGCTGAAAGCGTTCAAGCAGTTCTCGGTTGCACTCACTCATCTGCGTCATCCATTAACATCAAGTGTATGCATCACTGCCGAGGCTGCGACAGCCTTACTAGTCGGTGGTTTACAGTATTGATGCGAATCACACCAGAATTAAGAGAAAAAACACACACATGCACAGATTTGCTGTTTGAAATTTGGTTGTCTACAGCTACAGTCCTATTGTTTCGTCACCATTGGGAGACGAGTAAGAGTCGGCAGCAAATAATGTGTTGAATTTGGTTTTTAAAATTCGACCAATGGAGCGATGGGGCGCCTTTAGTAAAGCTTTCGCCTTATAAAAGCTTCGCATTTAATCCATGCACATTTTTTTCATTTTTGATTTTTTTATACTCGTGCGCATCTTCACCCCACTTTCTCGGATTAATATTCATCGCTTATTGCTTTGGAATCGTTTCTTTGTCGTATGATAAATATAGAGAGTAGCTGCGTTTGTGTGTTTTTTTTTTAAACTGGATCAAACGTAGTTTGACCTAGGTTATTGACGTCTTGTTTGCCGCAGAAACAAATTGCATCAGAAACTGGTTATAATTATTTTGTTTCAAAAAACTAGAATTCGTTGTGCCCAGTAGTGGTGGTGATGGTGGTGGTGGCACGTCGAAGGAGGCCCATCATTAACGGCTCGGTTTTTAAACCCATTAGAGAACGAAAGGTGGGCGAACAATATCAGTGTGCTCCTTGCTGCATCACTCATAAATCATTTGTTAGGTGTCGGTCGCCATCATTACTCGTTTTGCCAAATCGACGCACTAAATTTCTTCGAAAACTTGGAAAGTTAGTGAAATTTCTGTGATTTACGTTTAGCGGTCGATTTGCAGCTTTACATTTCTAATGCAGAGGCATGTTTTTCTGCAAAGTGCAATGCGATGTGCAACCATTGTTTATCTGACGGGCGAAACGGTCCGAAAGTTGATCATCAAGAAACCAGTTTTAGCATCAATACCCCTATTTGTTTCTTCGCTAGGAAAAAGGCGATATCTAATTTTACGATGTCACAGATCATACTGCGGTTCCTTTCCGCATTCTTGGATTGCACAGCATTTAACGCATTATAGCATTTTTGAGGTGCCATGTGCGAGGTGCAGTTTGAGAAATATATGCTGTTTCCACCTGCTGATCGTCAAGCTTTAAAAATAAGGCATTGCGGAGAGAATTTATGAGAATTGCATGTCAGGCATTATAGAACATCTAAAACTTCAGTCAAGTGTCGTTCCGGGCATTTCTTTCGTGTTCCGTAGATCGATATGGAAAAATTGCACGATTCTGCCTTTTTTCGTCTTGCGAAATTCAAACTGTAAGCTTGGATAAGATGACGCTTGAACAGATTTGCAACAAGCCAGAATCAAGGGCATAGAGAGATTAAAAGAAATCATTTGTAAACGTTGAACTAATATAAGTCTATTTTGAATGCTGGAGTAAACAAAACATTTAATTGGTGCTTTAGAGGCGACACGAAGCAACCACGTAGCATGCTGAAGGATATAAACGAACTGTTGAGTGTTCGGGGCACACCGATTATCATGCGGCGGGGTTTACCCGTTGATCTTAACAAGGTATCATTTTTTGGTTGTTGTTACATTGATTTAGCGGTTTAAACGAAGTGAAGCGCAGTTATACTGGGCTGTGGAGGAGAGGGGCGACGGTTTCTGAAATAGGAAACTTTTGCTTTGAACTGGAGGAAGTGAGAAGAGTTTCCGATTGTATTGAGATTTTCGGGGTTCTTTCATTGTCACTTTGAGTCAGTCAATGAGTAGTCGATTGGAACAGTCAGTTGGCTTCCATGTTCCATTTTTGGTAAGTCATAATCACGCCAACGCTAAAATTGCAAAACGTTTCATAACGATGCACTGCCATCGTCTTGCAGTGATATGGTATAAGCATTGCTCAGATATAATAAACTCCTCTCTGGAAGAGGGCGGTTGTTTGGGTTGAAAGGGTTTTGATTTTTTGATGCAGTGAATGTTCCTTTGTTAGTAGCTTGCAAATCTGAGTGTAAATATCACCTTCTAATTTTTGAGATCCATAAACGCGCTTTTTCTGCGGTGAATCGACGAGGTTAGTTTGAGATAAAATGTTTCTTTTTTTCCGTTTGAGATAAAATGTATTTTTTCCCGTCTTTTCTCTACCGGGCTATTTGCACTCGATAATATTTCCCAAAGCTTGTATGTTCGTCTTGAAAATGGACTGCGCCTGTCGCGTCACCAGCCCAATTCTGATGTTCGGAGGAGTATTTGCGCATATATGTGCAAATATGAGTGAACAGTGAATAAATACATTGCGATGTGCTAGTGGTAATACGGTTTCTAGCATTTTCGTTGTTTTTTACAAGTTTCCTTTGGAAATGTTCCCTAATGCTCAGAGCTCAATGCCATCTTCAACAATTGGTATGCTGCCGCGAATTCGTTTATTTTCTACATCATTTTGCCGTGTAAGGTATACCAGAACAAAGTTATTGTAGCGTCGAGAACCACCTAGTTTCACGTGCCTTCCTTCAGTGTAAAATGTGAAATCGGCGGTTCATAAAGGACATTTCATTTTGTGCAACCGAAATTGCCGTAGTAAATTATACATAAAAAAGAAATAGTGGCTACTAGGGAAAGTGAAAAGAATTTCTGAGGTACCTCCTATAGTTAGTCGTCTGCTTAATGTTCCATTTTTCTCAGTTATAGTTTTGTCAGTTCTTTCAGATGTCAAAGTCGCTAGCTTTGTTCTACTGAGATATGATTTTATTAAAATTCTGAACAGGAACTGTTTTGGTGTAAACGATCTACTGCACAGTTGAACTCGTATAGTGTGGCTTTGCGAGAACGTGTGTGTGAATGGGGATGAGGGCAGTCGCTCGCGTTGTTGGCGTTGAGCTGGGAGCTTTACAACGGAACTGTTTATGTGTAGTTGTTTACATTGCGGTCGCACTAGTTTGTTTACAAAAATACGTTAATACTGGCGGTAACTGCTAGTGTTTTCCTTTTTTTGGTAGCAGTGCCGTTTAGAAAATGTCACTGTACTTTGCTGTTGTTTGCTTTCACAGATAACTGCAATGCTCGGCTTGTGCGATAAGTAGTACATGTATTTTTGATGCAGTGAAATCACTGGTGCGAAATTGCTGTGCTTTTAGAGTGCTAAGCAAGCGGACACACCGAACTCGTTATTTTTTTACTTTGCGGAGAAGAGAGACAAATGCAAATGGCGTATACGCGAGGTGATTGCCGTCTTCACCACCTCTAGCGAGAAAAAGCACTGGTTGGATGCACTTAATTGCGCCCTTAAAGGTGTCTGTTAGATCTATGGTATCGAATTTAACCGTTAGTATACATAATATGTGTCTCATGCCACCGTTAAGGTACTATCGAGTAGGAGGATAGAGCGAAACATAAAATAGATAGATTCCACCAAGGTATCATACTTTCGCTTAAGGCAGCAATTGTTCATGTTGATGTGCAGCTATCGCTGTTTCGATGAAGTTAGACAAAAGAGGCGCATGTGAATCGTTAACTGGGTGAATAAGAGCTCACGCGTGGAAATTAAAAAGTCGAGCGTACAACGTGTTGCGTTTGTTGCAGTTAATCTTTCTTCTTCTCTCTTGACACATTGTTCACATTCAGATGACATTTTTTTTAAAAACACCTAAAAATCAGTTCTCTGTTCTGAAGCATCGTTGCTGAGTTGAATAATCGTATAAATTTGATTGGTGAAACAAGCTAAAAGATTATTTTTAGCGCTGCCAAAGCGTCCGAAAACGCTGCTCATATTTGTCAATCCGTATGGTGGTAAAGGAAGAGCGAAGAAGATCTACGCGAAGCAGGTTAGTGAGAACTTTTTTTCTAAATTGGTTTAATCCATAAGTAGTGCTTTAAAAACTGGCAAAAATTTCCCGATCTTCGGGAAAGAACATGTTATTTCTAAATTCGGTAGGAACTAGTGAGCGATTTGGCAAATGCAACCAGTTTTAACGATAAATAAGAAGGGTTCGAACCATTGATACGCACAAGAGTTTGTTTTTGTGGAAACTGCTACAAACATGGCTGGGGCAGTTTCATGGCAGAACTGCTCGCACAGTGTTTTTTCGTTCTGAAATCGTTCTGAAATTGATCATCCCTGGAAAAGTGGGGATTTTATGTGGTCGAGCAAGAGCTCGTCTTTGGCAGAAGTGCGATTCCATTTTATTTGCTACGTCAAATGACTACCAAAGAAGAATAAGAGAAACTGAAATTAACTTAGACTTATTTCCAATTTTTATCTAAATGAAGAAGCTAATTTTATGCAGTTCGTTTATGCGAAATACCGTTATTATTACAGAAACAACGATCAGATTTCTGTGTAAATTCTCCATAATATGAGTTGGGAGGAGATTTCCGGTGGGAAGTTACTTTCCGTTGACAGTGGGGCGTAGGGTCCGTTTCTGTGGCACGAGTCGTCACCACTGGTCGCTGTTTAAAGCGCTGTTGCAGAAGAGTTGGAAGCGAGTTGTTGTAATTTTAGGTGGAATTGATTCTGGCATTAGCCGATATCGAATGCGAAGTGGTAATGACCCAGCGTGCCAACCACGCGTTCGATGAGCTGAAGCAGTTGGTTGCTTCCAAATGGAATTCTATAGACGGCGTTGTTTCAGTCGGGGGCGATGGTCTTTTCAACGAATGCCTTTCGGCCATCGTTTGCAGGTGAAATTCTTGTGATGTCGAAGGCGTGAAAACTTCACCTCTTTCGTCTCATCAGATTTCCCTTTTTTCATAACATGATATCAGCGGTTTCGTACCGTTTTCATTAGTTGGCAGAGCTTCCTTTCCTATTCGGTCGTCGACCTGTGACCGTTTCCGTACTTACAGTTAATATGCGTTGTTTCACAAACCATGCATAGGCGAGCGTACCACTCTCCGATTCCTGGAATTGGTTGTAGCTTCAGCTTTCACATCAGCCTCCATTTTTTTAAAACTTTTTCTTTTTCTTGTCCGCTTCCTTTGCATGTTGTTCTTTTTTTTTCCAAACATGATGCGACTTCTGCTCAGAACTGTGCTTCAGATTGCCACTACAACCCCTCATCTGCAGATACCGGAGATTGTTCACCTACGGGTCTGAGCATATGTTTAAGAAATCGAATTGTTTTGCTAAGAAAGAGCGAAGGAAATGTTGGAATTGTGGAAGGAACACATGTCAACTTTTTGAAATTGATTCTTATTAATGGTTCGTTCTGTGATGCCAGCACTGTGTCATTGAGCAACTTAGGAACTGATATCACTCCCACCTGGTTTTCTATCTTTTTCTATCTCCGAGCATTGGCATATTTTGCTTTCCTCACTTAACAAGGTTCAGTACATCCATTGCTTAGTTAGTTGATTTTTAATTAATGATACAATTAACTGACGAGTTTTTTCATCCTTCCCAGTGGGGTCTCAATTTCCACATTGGATAATGCAAAGGGAATGTTTAAAAAGCAAACATTAAATCAGATGAGAAGATAAAACTGTTAAAGAAACTGTGAAGCGCAACACAAGAGGAATCCGGGATGTAAAACATGAGGGCTGGAGGAAACGTAATAAAACGGCAGAAAAATGTGTCATGGCGGGTGCAGAGTTCTTATAGTCACTGTCGGCTTAATCGAGCCTAGCGTAGGAATCGATTGAGCTTTCGTTGAATTTAACAGGTGACCAACCGAGTAAGAAAGTTATCGAAAGTGATATGTAGTTGGTAAAATATCGATTTATTCCATTGAATTAATACTCACTCAGTACTTTCTTTGCCAGTCTGTTCGAATGGTTTGTCATTGCCGCGATTTTATGTCTCCCGCTTTCCTCAACTTCGTTTTCCAACGTTCATGTCTGTTGTTTTTCGTCGACAATAATTGAATGTGGGGCATAGATGTGATGCGCTTGAAATGAGGCTGACGTGAACAAATATCACAAGACCGATCGCTGCTTCACGTCGGTAGAAAATGTGAATAAATGAGAGACTGGAAAGTGAAAATATTGGGTAGGATCTCCTAAAGCAGTCTACACGTCCAAATATATGCTGCATTTGCAGAGAACTAACTTTTTGAGATAGCTTTGAACCGTTAGTTTACTCATTTTTGTTCAGCACCAGGGTAAGTATGAAGAGCTAAAACACGCTGCTGAATCAAGAAGAAAGGATAGGCGAACTTACCGACCGTCAGTCTTCCACTTATGAACTTTGCATTTTAAAACGAATCTGCACGCAGTCCCAGCTTTGTTCGTGAAGTTGTGAAAAATCTAGAAGTTCCAGAACACTGTTCACCGATATCCGGATAATCATGTCCGTGTGAAGGCTGCTTACCAAGCTACAAGCGGCGTGTACACCATTCGCCTATGCAGTAACTGTACGGAGAATGTTGAATTTATGAAATAAGTGGATTCAAACGCATGTATGAAATTTAACCTGTTCATATATGTGAAAAACGTGCGTGCGTGCGTGCGTGCTTGCGCGGTGTGTGCGTATGTGTGGTGAGGGTGGTGTGTGTGCGGTGTGATGTGGCGTGGCGTGGTGTGGTGTGCGTATGCGTGTAGTGTGTGTGTATGTGCGTGTGTATTTATTTAACCTGTTCATATATGTGAAAAACGTGCGTGCGTGCGTGCTTGCGCGGTGTGTGCGTATGTGTGGTGAGGGTGGTGTGTGTGCGGTGTGATGTGGCGTGGCGTGGTGTGGTGTGCGTATGCGTGTAGTGTGTGTGTGTATGTGCGTGTGTATTTGTGTGTGCGTGTATGTGTATACGTGCGTGCGTGCGTGTCATGCGTTACAGTGTACATGCGCGTGATTGAAGGAGGGTTGCATTCAGGTCACAGGAGGAAGCAGATAAGGATATAACCGACATAAACATCGATACATTGGAAACACCTCGGATGCGTTTCGGCATTATTGGTGCGGGGTCCGCGAATTCGATCGTTTCTTCCGTGCACGGAACTGACGATTGTCCAACGGCTGCTATCCACATAGCTATGGGTACAGTCTCTATTTCTCTTTTATGCTTTCGAAATCTAGCACGAATTAAATTAAAACTTAGATTGAAATTGATTTGCCGTTATGGTTGAGAAAGAATTTTAATCTTATTTCTGGCATTCTTAATTTATGATAAAGACGATAGTAAGTGGGAAGTGCAGCTATCAATAGTCATTCAGAATTCATTCTCTTTTTTTTTTGCTTTTCGCAGATTGCGGGCTCCGGGCGTACATTACAAGCTAGTTGAAAAAGGGCCGATTTAAGTGGAGGTTTATACGAGAATCAATTGCGAGGACCTTTGCTTCCGTACCATCTCATTGAGCGAAAGCACCGTTCCGCAAATGCTGGGCGGTTCGCAGCTTAGCAACTGAATCACCACTGCTTCGTCTATATACCACATTATCCGTCAAGTGTAGATAACCTTGAGCAGGAAAACTTTAATCTTGAAATTGTACCTTAAATAGTTTCCTCTTAATCGGATTGATCTGTTTTGCCTCCATTTTGCCTATATGCGAAACACATGCCACATGTGGAATGTTTATATTAATGTTGTTGGCATCGGTAGTAGTGCTCATCATTGGTCATTTATTGGTCGCCACGACAGTCACCTCCAATGCTGCATTTACTCGCTGAGAAAAAACGAAAGACGATATGTCGCAGTTTGCGCGTTTTTTTGTTGTCTTTTAAATGTCTGGTATGATTTTTTATTTTTGTCTCGTCTGCTTTGAGATTAGAGGTCTTGTAGCTGTTATCTGTTTTAATGCTAGTGTTGTGCATAATAACTGAATCTATTTGTAGGAAGCCAATGCCCGGTGGATGTATGCACAGTGCATCGCGGCGATGATCTGATGCGAATATCGGCAAATGCAATCTCTTACGGTTGGCTTGGAGATGTACTCGCTGATTCGGAGCTTTACAGATGGATGGGCCCTTTCAGATATCAGTTCTCCGGTTTGTTTTTTCTTTTTTTGGCTTCCTTTTTTAGTCGTTTTGCAAAGGACAATGGATGTCCAAGTCTTGGTAACAACGAGAGGATGAGCAAGTTGTGCGTTGCTTAGTGAGAGCGCTGTTGATTGCAGAGTGCAAGATTTGTGATTCGGTCTCGCTTCTAAACGTCTGTCAGAAGACAGATGGCGATTGCGGTTAATTAAGTTTTTTATAGGGAATACAGTGTAACGCTCTTAGTGGCTGAAAAATAGGACTTCGTTAGAGGATGCCACCCGGTAAAATAACATTCCAAAGTAGAGGCTTTGGGATATCGTTGAGCGCACACCAGCTGGATGCGCCGGAATTGTCCACAAAATGGGATTTCCAAAAATACTTTTTTCACCACATAGCGTTATCAACGTCTAAGGGTAACACACAGCCACCAGAAACCCACTAAATGGGCGTATTGTCGGCAGTGGTTTCCAAAGTGACACTGACTCATTGTAGCGTTGCGAACGACAATTCTTAATCCATCGTACTTCGGTCGTGTCTCGTTTTGCCTTATCAACGAGGGTGACCCCGGTGTCGTGTTTCCGAAGTGCGCTCAAGGGTGCACTCTGTGTGAGAGGTTGGTGTACACTTGCGTACGCTTTGTTTCTTATCGTTCAACTGATTCGACCGCAGAAACGAACTATTCGCTGTCTGAAAAGAAGCTGATTGGCTTCTTTGTTGCCAAATGATCAGAGCATGAATTGACACTTTTTTGCATTCAGCTGTTCGTTATATGTTAACAATAACCTGGAATCATCCTGATAACACAAACTATAGCTCTAGACATCATTACATTCACTTTCACAGTTTCTTATTGTAGGCTGTTATGTGTAGTTATTTTCGAAGAGTTGTTGCTGTTTTATTTTTTATGTTTCTGGTTTGGCCTTTTCTACTTTTTGTTGTTTGCAGAGATCTTACCGCAACCTCCAGATGCCACGCTTCACTTCAGGCGAGCGTTTAGATTCTTTTTTGTTTTGCTTTCAATATGTGAAAAATCCTCAGCTCGGAATAGCGAAAGCATAATCTTGAGTGATTTTGATCGGTTACGGGACGAAATATTAGCGTAAGGAACGTTGGTAAAGTTCATGTTTGTGGGTTTTTTAGCTTGCATCTGTCTAAAATTGCTTTGATCAGCAGGGAAATTTTCCAGTTTTAATAAGTTTTTTTTTGCAAAAATTTCTTTTTTTTCCCACAAGGAAAGTTGAGAGATCAACTAGTCTTACCTCACCATCCAACATTTTTTTTGGCAAGTAGTTAATTTTTCATAGTGCCTCCAACTCAGCCACTATGGTCCCCTTTAGGGTGTCACTTCCTGCACGCATTTGTTCGGAAACCTTTGATAAACTAGCGCCAGTATTTGCAAAATATCGCGATGTTAAGTTGCAAAGGAGTTTTACGTTTAAGGCTTCATCCTCGTCTGATCAAATACTTTGGTCGTGAGCTGGATTTAAATCAGCCGATAAAGAAGCGAGGTAGATGCTGTATCAGCAGCAAGAAGAAGCTATCCAATATCGTCACCGTTGAGGTGTGATGAAATACGCCTGGTGGGATCCGCTTTTGCTTTGGCGTATTTCTGTGTGATGAGCGATAATCATCGTTTACGGAAATGCCTACGCGGTCGCACTGATTCGAGTCTTCATTGACTTATGTTCAGCTGTTTGTCTATCTGTCTTCTCGGTTTTGGCATGCAGTTTTCTCTTCAGCGATCCTAGTCGCTTATTGTACAGAATTTGATTCTGTTTTCTAATTCGCACGTTTTTTTTGGATATCGATTGCATCTGAGATTCATTCACAGTTTGCATGGAGCCTTCCCAAACGATCTTTTCGACGCCTTTCACTGCACTTTTACTACTGTCTTGAACGATTCCATGTGCGTTATTGTAACTTTGTTTGCGCAACCGCAGTGTTGAGGCATTACTGCCGTCGACCCGAGCGAGCGTATGCGATAAAGAGTCCATTCTTCAAACTTTTTAAATTTTTAAAACTAGGGAGTTCTAGCAGTTCGGTGGGGAAGAAGTGGTATATAAGCTACGTTGATTTAGGTCGTGCGCAAGGAAAAACGATCTATCCGCCTCCTAAAATGGTTTATGGATGGGAAGGGAGTATGAAGTTGCTTTTTTCTCACTAAGCTTGCGGCGTCATCTTTTGCTGCTTATGACTAAGCACCAGTTCATTCGAGAAAGTGCGGAATTTTGAAGAATACAGTAAAAGGGGATTTGAATGGTGCGTACATCATTACATTCACTTTCACAGTTTCTTATTGTAGGCTGTTATGTGTAGTTATTTTCGAAGAGTTGTTGCTGTTTTATTTTTTATGTTTCTGGTTTGGCCTTTTCTACTTTTTGTTGTTTGCAGAGATCTTACCGCAACCTCCAGATGCCACGCTTCACTTCAGGCGAGCGTTTAGATTCTTTTTTGTTTTGCTTTCAATATGTGAAAAATCCTCAGCTCGGAATAACGAAAGCATAATCTTGAGTGATTTTGATCGGTTACGGGACGAAATATTAGCGTAAGGAACGTTGTTAAAGTTCATGTTTGTGGGTTTTTTAGCTTGCATCTGTCTAAAATTGCTTTGATCAGCAGGGAAATTTTCCAGTTTTAATAAGTTTTTTTTTTTTGCAAAAATTTCTTTTTTTTCCCACAAGGAAGGTTGAGAGATCAACTAGTCTTACCTCACCATCCAACTTTTTTTTTGGCAAGTGGTTAATTTTTCATAGTGCCTCCAACTCAGCCACTATGGTCCCCTTTAGGGTGTCACTTCCTGCACGCATTTGTTCGGAAACCTTTGATAAACTAGCGCCAGTATTTGCAAAATATCGCGATGTTAAGTTGCAAAGGAGTTTTACGTTTAAGGCTTCATCCTCGTCTGATCAAATACTTTGGTCGTGAGCTGGATTTAAATCAGCCGATAAAGAAGCGAGGTAGATGCTGTATCAGCAGCAAGAAGAAGCTATCCAATATCGTCACCGTTGAGGTGTGATGAAATACGCCTGGTGGGATCCGCTTTTGCTTTGGCGTATTTCTGTGTGATGAGCGATAATCATCGTTTACGGAAATGCCTACGCGGTCGCACTGATTCGAGTCTTCATTGACTTATGTTCAGCTGTTTGTCTATCTGTCTTCTCGGTTTTGGCATGCAGTTTTCTCTTCAGCGATCCTAGTCGCTTATTGTACAGAATTTGATTCTGTTTTCTAATTCGCACGTTTTTTTTGGATATCGATTGCATCTGAGATTCATTCACAGTTTGCATGGAGCCTTCCCAAACGATCTTTTCGACGCCTTTCACTGCACTTTTACTACTGTTTTGAACGATTCCATGTGCGTTATTGTAACTTTGTTTGCGCAACCGCAGTGTTGAGGCATTACTGCCGTCGACCCGAGCGAGCGTATGCGATTTGTTGCCGTGTTCTGTTGATTCAGGCGAGCGTTTAGATTCTTTTTTGTTTTGCTTTCAATATGTGAAAAATCCTCAGCTCGGAATAACGAAAGCATAATCTTGAGTGATTTTGATCGGTTACGGGACGAAATATTAGCGTAAGGAACGTTGTTAAAGTTCATGTTTGTGGGTTTTTTAGCTTGCATCTGTCTAAAATTGCTTTGATCAGCAGGGAAATTTTCCAGTTTTAATAAGTTTTTTTTTGCAAAAATTTCTTTTTTTTCCCACAAGGAAGGTTGAGAGATCAACTAGTCTTACCTCACCATCCAACTTTTTTTTTGGCAAGTGGTTAATTTTTCATAGTGCCTCCAACTCAGCCACTATGGTCCCCTTTAGGGTGTCACTTCCTGCACGCATTTGTTCGGAAACCTTTGATAAACTAGCGCCAGTATTTGCAAAATATCGCGATGTTAAGTTGCAAAGGAGTTTTACGTTTAAGGCTTCATCCTCGTCTGATCAAATACTTTGGTCGTGAGCTGGATTTAAATCAGCCGATAAAGAAGCGAGGTAGATGCTGTATCAGCAGCAAGAAGAAGCTATCCAATATCGTCACCGTTGAGGTGTGATGAAATACGCCTGGTGGGCTTTTCTTTTGCTTTGGCGTATTTCTGTGTGATGAGCGATAATCATCGTTTACGGAAATGCCTACGCGGTCGCACTGATTCGAGTCTTCATTGACTTATGTTCAGCTGTTTGTCTATCTGTCTTCTCGGTTTTGGCATGCAGTTTTCTCTTCAGCGATCCTAGTCGCTTATTGTACAGAATTTGATTCTGTTTTCTAATTCGCACGTTTTTTTTGGATATCGATTGCATCTGAGATTCATTCACAGTTTGCATGGAGCCTTCCCAAACGATCTTTTCGACGCCTTTCACTGCACTTTTACTACTGTCTTGAACGATTCCATGTGCGTTATTGTAACTTTGTTTGCGCAACCGCAGTGTTGAGGCATTACTGCCGTCGACCCGAGCGAGCGTATGCGATTTGTTGCCGTGTTCTGTTGATGTAGGTTTGACCAGTTTATGTCGTTAATTTATGACTTAATTCTTTTATCGCGCTTGCTTTGTTTGTCTTATGTTATCTGTGAACTGCGTTGATGTATACCGAAGCCCTTGTTAACGTCCATATGTCAGATGCTTAGATTATCGTTTTCTTTTGTTTGGTTTTGAATGCTTTCTTTTTTCTTTTTTTTTAAACGCATATCATCGAACTTGTGCGCACGTTTTAAAAGTACTGATTGGTGCTATGCACTCTTATGGTGTCTGGTTTGGTTTTGCTTTGCTTTCCTCAGGACGCTATAGTACGTTCACTTGTCCATTTCCAGTGCTACCATAATGTTGTTCTCTGATCCCAGGAAGAAAATAAGTGCTTTTGCTTTATCGTCGTATTACGATGAGAATGTTTTTCGTTTAGTAAATCAGCTTTCCCCGCATCTCTCTCAGGATGGTTCCTTTTTGTGGGCAGCTTCGTAATTGTATAACTGCGCAACGTCTCTTTTAAGCATTCACTTAGCCGTTGTCTGTGCGCAAACGTTGCCCGCATGTCTTATACAAGTATGTTCCACTTTTCATTCGCGCATGCTCGTGACGTTGCGAAGTTAATTTGCGTTATTTCTTTACAATCGTTCTTATTGTTGACGTTAAAGGAATTATGCATAAGCATTAAAGCTGCAGTAGTCCTTAAAACACTCGTATTTCGCTTCGGTTGCCATCAGTACTCGGATCAGGCGCTTACTATAGGAATGTTAATGATTTATGATGCTAATGCATCATCGGTTCGCCGTCGAAGCTAGCTGTGTTCAAAATACGTCGGGATTGCTGAACGTTGTGAAGGCATGCGGCTGCACTGAGGGAGGAATACGCGGCCAGAGTAAGCTGCGGCATTTGAGAGTGACGGAAGTAGAAACGGGGAATGCTCTCGTGATGGTACGTCAACCATACAGGGCTAAGACATGTTCCTCAACCGGTGGACGGCGTCACTTGCACCCAACTCGATAACATGCACGTGAGCAGGAAGAAAGGAGATTAAGGAAGGGGGCAAAAAAAACAAAAACGTGGAGGGTAGGAAAAAATGCAGCGGGGATGGTGGTGAGAGAGGGTTGCTTTTTCAAGAGGTGGGAGCTTTCACCAGCGTACGGACGCTGAGGAAAACAGTGAGGGGGTGGCATCAGCGTTTTACGTTTGTTTCACATATTTCACCCTTCTTATTGATCTGTGATATGAAACTAAGAAGTGAGGGAGGCTGGCAGAAAAAGGAGGTAATGATTGGGAGTTTTCGCGATTGGTAGTTTACTAGGCAATCCATGTGAATCCGAATTCACGCGTTGGCATATAGTGGGAAGTGGGCAAACAATGAGAAGTTGGGAAAGAAAATTGCATGTGTGACTGCGACGTTTGCGCAGCCGATTTTGAGGCATTGTTGACTGGCTGACGCTGCGTGAAGTAAAAAATGATAGGAAACCTATACGTGAGTTTATAATGGTGACTGTTTGTTCAGCTTGGACAAAGTAACACAACGGTAACAAATGTCACGGTCATCAGATGTGGAATTTTGCTGTCGTTGGCGAGCCGAGAACAGAACGAATCAGTTTTTGGGAGCGGTCACGCACGATCATTGATCAGCGTTTTACGTTTGTTTCACATATTTCACCCTTCTTATTGATCTGTGATATGAAACTAAGAAGTGAGGGAGGCTGGCAGAAAAAGGAGGTAATGATTGGGAGTTTTCGCGATTGGTAGTTTACTAGGCAATCCATGTGAATCCGAATTCACGCGTTGGCATATAGTGGGAAGTGGGCAAACAATGAGAAGTTGGGAAAGAAAATTGCATGTGTGACTGCGACGTTTGCGCAGCCGATTTTGAGGCATGGTTGACTGGCTGACGCTGCGTGAAGTAAAAAATGATAGGAAACTTGTACGTGAGTTTATAATGGTGACCCTGTTTGTTCAGCTTGGACAAAGTAGCACAACGATAACAAATGTCACGGTCATCAGATGTGGAATTTTGTTGTCGTTGGCGAGCCGAGAACAGAACGAATCAGTTTTTGGGAGCGGTCACGCACGATCATTGGAATAACCAACAATTAGGGGCCGTTGCAGGTGGCTCTGTTTGCGGGCTATAGTTGTGTAGTACCAGCACGTAAAGATATAAGGAATGGACTATAAAAGCTTAATTGCTGCTGCTTGTTAAATGCTTGCACATGCTGAGGAGTTAATGTAGAAAGCGTTCCAGTGGAGTTGGTCAGATAAATTATTTTCGCCCGTTTCCACCGGCCAGTGGCAACGGAAATAACACTTCCAACGCATAAAGTATTTCCGTATTTCAATTCACTTGCCCTCGCGTGGCATTGCACACGGAGGGCGACCCAATGGGAACAGTACTGCGCTGCGTGAGCACTGTGCTCCCTCCCTCCTCTCTGTTCGTCGTAAGCAGTGCTTCCCCGTTGGCAGTATTTCTTTCCACAGGGTCTTCCGGCTGGGTATAATACCAACTGCGGCATTTCAGCGCAAAGGAGATTAGATGCTGGAGTGAAAATCGGTTGCGTCAGCTCGGGGTGTTAAGGAACTCATCACAGCTCCATTGCTTCTGTGATTGGCGCTTTCCAAATATTTTGTGCAAGCTGATTTATGGTTAATAAGAAAAAAAGGAGCTTCTCGACTGCACTTTCGACTAAGTGTGATTAGCACGTAAATTTGAATTTTGCATGTGTTACAGTGGTCGAGAACTCCAGACATGCAAGAAACGTTTCTGCTTTCGTGCTCATGACGCTTATGTGCATCGACATGGTCGTAATCGTTGAACAAACATAGCAGCAAATCTAATATCTGATGGCGATTCGGTCCCATTGTAATGCCAT
>JPKZ01002783.1:71565-90791 GCA_000803305.1 Toxocara canis | reverse complement strand
TTTTTTTTTAAACGCATATCATCGAACTTGTGCGCACGTTTTAAAAGTACTGATTGGTGCTATGCACTCTTATGGTGTCTGGTTTGGTTTTGCTTTGCTTTCCTCAGGACGCTATAGTACGTTCACTTGTCCATTTCCAGTGCTACCATAATGTTGTTCTCTGATCCCAGGAAGAAAATAAGTGCTTTTGCTTTATCGTCGTATTACGATGAGAATGTTTTTCGTTTAGTAAATCAGCTTTCCCCGCATCTCTCTCAGGATGGTTCCTTTTTGTGGGCAGCTTCGTAATTGTATAACTGCGCAACGTCTCTTTTAAGCATTCACTTAGCCGTTGTCTGTGCGCAAACGTTGCCCGCATGTCTTATACAAGTATGTTCCACTTTTCATTCGCGCATGCTCGTGACGTTGCGAAGTTAATTTGCGTTATTTCTTTACAATCGTTCTTATTGTTGACGTTAAAGGAATTATGCATAAGCATTAAAGCTGCAGTAGTCCTTAAAACACTCGTATTTCGCTTCGGTTGCCATCAGTACTCGGATCAGGCGCTTACTATAGGAATGTTAATGATTTATGATGCTAATGCATCATCGGTTCGCCGTCGAAGCTAGCTGTGTTCAAAATACGTCGGGATTGCTGAACGTTGTGAAGGCATGCGGCTGCACTGAAGGAGGAATACGCGGCCAGAGTAAGCTGCGGCATTTGAGAGTGACGGAAGTAGAAACGAGGAATGCTGTCGTGATGGTACGTCAACCATACAGGGCTAAGACATGTTCCTCAACCGGTGGACGGCGTCACTTGCACCCAACTCGATAACATGCACGTGAGCAGGAAGAAAGGAGATTAAGGAAGGGGGCAAAAAAAACAAAAACGTGGAGGGTAGGAAAAAATGCAGCGGGGATGGGGATGAGAGAGGGTTGCTTTTTCAAAAGGTGGGAGCTTTCACCAGCGTACGGACGCTGAGGAAAACAGTGAGGGGGTGGCATCAGCGTTTTACGTTTGTTTCACATATTTCACCCTTCTTATTGATCTGTGATATGAAACTAAGAAGTGAGGGAGGCTGGCAGAAAAAGGAGGTAATGATTGGGAGTTTTCGCGATTGGTAGTTTACTAGGCAATCCATGTGAATCCGAATTCACGCGTTGGCATATAGTGGGAAGTGGGCAAACAATGAGAAGTTGGGAAAGAAAATTGCATGTGTGACTGCGACGTTTGCGCAGCCGATTTTGAGGCATGGTTGACTGGCTGACGCTGCGTGAAGTAAAAAATGATAGGAAACTTGTACGTGAGTTTATAATGGTGACCCTGTTTGTTCAGCTTGGACAAAGTAGCACAACGATAACAAATGTCACGGTCATCAGATGTGGAATTTTGTTGTCGTTGGCGAGCCGAGAACAGAACGAATCAGTTTTTGGGAGCGGTCACGCACGATCATTGGAATAACCAACAATTAGGGGCCGTTGCAGGTGGCTCTGTTTGCGGGCTATAGTTGTGTAGTACCAGCAAGTAAAGATATAAGGAATGGACTATAAAAGCTTAACTGCTGCTGCTTGTTAAATGCTTGCACATGCTGAGGAGTTAATGTAGAAAGCGTTCCAGTGGAGTTGGTCAGATAAATTATTTTCGCCTGTTTCCACCGGCCAGTGGCAACGGAAATAACACTTCCAACGCACAAAATATTTCCGTATTTCAATTCACTTGCGCTCGCGTGGCATTGCACACGGAGGGCGACCCAGTGGGAACAGTACTGCGCTGCGTGAGCACTATGCTCCCCTCCTCTCTGTTCGTCGTAAGCAGTGCTTCCCCGTTGGCAGCATTTCTTTCCACAGGGTCTTCCGGCTGGGTATAATACCAACTGCGGCATTTCAGCGCAAAGGAGATTAGACGCTGGAGTGAAAATCGGTTGCGTCAGCTCGGGGTGTCAAGGAACTCGTCACAGCTCCATTGCTTCTGTGATTGGCGCTTTCCGAATATTTTGTGAAAGCTGATTTATGGTTAATAAGAAAAAAAGGAGCTTCTCGACTGCACTTTCGACTAAGTGTGATTAGCACGTAAATTTGAATTTTGCATGTGTTACAGTGGTCGAGAACGCCAGACATGCAAGAAACGTTTCTGCTTTCGTGCTCATGACGCTTATGTGTATCGACGTGGTCGTAATCGTTGAACAAACATAGCAGCAAATCTAATATCTGATGGCGATTCGGTCCCATTGTAATGCCATCAGCTGTTGTCTGGGGCGAGTTCCAAGCTAAATTCCTATACATCGTAGATGACATTTGCAGATAAGCGAAACGGTTTCTTAAACAAACTAACTTTTAGGTGCTTTTTAAAATTTCTGATTCCAATTTTCACTGCAATCGGCTCCTGGTTTAGTTGAATGCTATCGACGCATCGAGTAAGGCTTACAGCAATCTTATGCCGTCCGCATAGGTTAAATTCATGGAAAGCTGCATTAATAGCGAATGTGAGAGTAGCGAGTTTGAAGTGCATAGGGAAAACTGGCTGAGTTTGTTGCGGTTCGTGAGGATGATGTTTTCCTCTTATAAAACAGTAAACATTTGGATGTTATTCAATAAACACGATAGCGACTAATAGAAAAAGTGATTAGGAAACGACTGAAATCGATCCCTCTAAATGAGGAGTTACGCTTGCCTTAAAACACTGAGATTATATACCTCAAAAAGAGTAGGGTTGCTTTATCGCATACATCCGGAGGTTTCTTTACGTGCTAGTTCTTATCGGACTAAGCCATCGTAATTCACGTTGCACCACAACTTATCCAGCCGATTAATCAACTGAATCAAAATTTGCCTTACAGTTTGCTTAAAGGCATAGAACTTCAAACGGTTTTTTTCTGGTGTTTATAGGTGGTTTTTGATGATTTTTACTTTTAAACTTTGGGCTACGTAAGAGAAATACAGGTTGGAAAGTTTGCCAAGGAAGAGTGGGACGATATGCCTTTTCCACAGCGGTGCCTAGAACGATGTGATAAAACAATGAAGGATGCTTAACTACGCAAAAAAATTTCTGTTTAGCCCATAAACAAACAGTTGTGTCTAACGGACACTGTGATGGGTGTGAGGCGCTTTGTTAATGAGATCTATACTATCATCCCCCATTTTCGCAATATTTTCACCCTCATTTGCTCAAAATTTCATCGAGAAATCTGAATCCCGAATGATGCATGGTTTCAGTTGCAAAGTTTTCTATCTAATATGTTCATATTCTGGTCCCGTGAACTGATCTTTAGAGAATCTTCGACCTATCTTTCCCGTCTAATTATTTTCCATATGTCAGATCACACCAAAAAATCCACGAAACCTTCCCAGACTTTGTTTGAGCCTTCGTAAAGCCTCATGCTGTACTTGCCAGTTCTCGAAGTCTTTCTCGTTCGTGAGTTGAAACTACCGAAGAAACAAAAACAGATATGCAGAGCATGTCATGCCCATAATGCGATACTGATCTTGTGAAAGCCGCCTAAAAATGCAGAAAATTTGGTAAAAACTGAATGCCTCCCCTCCTCCTCCCCTCCCACTGAGTAAATTGCAATACATGTTTCTTTGCGAACTTAACGCTTTCTTATTCTTCTTGCCCATTTGGAAGAAAAATTTACCAGCGTTATTTTCCGGCGTTTTACGCTCCGCTTATTATCGCCAAAAGAGCGGAACAACGAGGTGTTATAAATAACAGATCGTCGCTGTTTACATTTACACACCAGCTGTGCAATAAATATTGTGACAAGATATAAGCATGTGACCAGTAAAAGATGAAAGCATATGTTAAAAGAGTGAAGTTATACTTTACTATCCTTTACGAGGAATATCAACATGTACAGTCCGGAGGAGCAGTCTTCCGCCCTGAGAGGAAGAACTGTAACAGTCACTCGCTAACAAATAAAATGGAACCGTTGATCATCACCAGTGGAAAAAGTGTGATTATTGGAGTGCTTCAACCTACCCAGCTACACTATTTTGGAGTCGCTGGAGCAACTGGCCGTGAACAATGAATGAGACTAAGCGACTGGTCGTGAACATTGAATCAGACTATCAATTGTGTCATCTGTTCGTCGACTGCAGCGAATATAGCTTTTTAGATAAAAAATTTCGAACTGTCGATGACTGATAATTTTTTTCATTAAGAATACATTTTCAAGCGCGTCTCGACGTTGCCGAAGTAAATTCACTCACCAGCAGTTACACATGCATTCTATAAACCCATGAACGCGACGGACAGGCAGTATAACTGTTGTAAAGTTTCAAATCTGAAAATTCTACACATCTCCGATAAAATATCTTTACAGAACTACATTGACTGATTGTTAAAAAGGGATTTCTTGCCTGCACAATCCGAAGAGGTGCTCGCTGATGATACACTGCAGTGCTCTGTCTGCTATGAACAGAAAGTTGTAATATATCGGTCACAAAAAACGACGCCGCATATTTGTGGGTGGCGAAATATATTTGCAGGTTTTTATGCCGTACAAAACGATTCACGTAAGACAATTACTTATGCGCGATAACAGTCAAACAAAATTGCAGAGTGCTTAAATGGGTTGTAATAACAAGCACACTCTTTTACTAGCCAATGATCACTAAAAAACGATTTCTTCCAATGGATTATGGATTTGAAAGGAGGCTCAGTATTAAAGTAGAATTGATAGAAATGCTTGAATCTTTCGAAATGCCACTTTCACATTTGAACAAATATGGATGAAATGGTCAAGCAGAGTTCTTGAAGTAAATGCTGCGAAAGCAACCAAAAATAAGACGTTACTTTGATCAAAACTGGCATAGGAGTGAGCACAGCCTTCTGCTGGGACCAGAGAAGGAAAGGAACAAAGACCGATGAAGTTAGGGGCGGTCCCCACTTCATTTTTAACTGCATTCTAACAAATTTTGGAAGAAGCTGTATCGAACAAAACGAACATCAAGCAAAGACGCTGATATGATAAACTGCCTTAACATTAAACTTACAGAGACAGTCTAGAAAAGAATATTAACGTCTCACTGAATGAATAGTTACTAGAATGTATTAGGTGAAACAGTAAAACTGTGGATTACTCACCATCCATTATGCGAGCAAAACGAAAGCCATATTCATAGAAATAACACTTCTTCGTAAGCGTACGCAACATGATTACTCTACAGAACAACATGTAACAGATCATAAGCATTTCAGTAACAATAAAATTTTCCTCCTGACTAATAGAAGGATGACGAAGAAAGCCTCCACATGAGGCGATCATAATAGGTAGAAAGCGCCTGATCAAATCATTTTTCTTTTGGTTCATTTGCATGCCAGACTGTTCGTTCTTCGAAACTCTTACGTACTGACAAGACCATTTTGGAAATATGATAATTGGCACGTTAGGCAGTCAGTTTGTTAATTTCGCTTACATTTCTTTCGCAAAGGTAACATTCGCAATCTTTCATCGACACTGGTCGGTCTCGCTAAAGTCATTCGCTCAAACTCTGAATTATTTGGACGGAAATACATCGGCATTAACACTTGTTTGCTCAACTATGTTCTTACCGTTCGAGGCGCACAGATTTGCGAATCACTGTGCACACGACGAATGGATCTAATTTCGGAGGCGCATTCCGAAGTCGTACCATAGCCATTATCAGATTGTCTATCCTCCTCAAGTACAGTAGTGTTGTGCACACGATTGGTCGCAACTGAGGCTGCGTTAGATACATCTGCTACACCGTTTCTTGGCAGCTCCAAAGACAACTCCTCAGGTTGCCTAAAGACCTTTGTCTCATCGGGCATTTCACAGCACGGAGCAACCATGAAGGCACCTCGAACTGCGAATAACTCAGAAGTACTCGAAAGCGCCTCTCCTGCACCGGCCATCGTCGATGCGGTGTTGGAGGTTGAAGGAGTACAATAATGTGGAACTCGAAAATTTGACTCTCGCATTGGTTGTGGGAAACTTGCTTGACGATGAAGCTCCTGAAAGCAAAACTTTAAAGCTAACGTTCAAGTGCGCATGCGAGCTGAGACAATAGTTTTAGATGAGAGTAATAACTGTCTGTAGTGATACGAACTGCAAACAACAATAATACTTCAAGTAACAACGAAAATATATGATAGTAGTAATATCTCCACACAGCGGTAACATCTTAACAACTGTTGTGCGAGTTCTAATAGTTATGGAAACCGTAATAACAACAAAGCGACAACAGACTGATAAAAATAATTACCAATTCGTCTGCCGAAACAGCAATTTCGACTAGCTCGTGATCCCTTTTGATAACACTTCTTCCCATCCACTGCCGTGAAAAATGTCCGCTCATGAGTTCGTATAAAGCCGGAATGCTTTGCTGAGAACTCGAAAGCCTATGGGTGATCTTACTTTCTGTGGACTTTTGCACTGTTTGATAGAATCACAGCCTTAATCAAAGAGATATGAAAAACTGATATCCAACAAAGACTGCGACTTGCCTGTTCCAGAGCCTTTATGTGGAGAATATGGTTAGCGCATTCTAGCTCTTTATTTCTCAGATCATCCATAAGTTTCTTCTCGACCAAATCACGTAGCTCACGATCTCTCAGCCGATCTTGACGCTCTGTTTTGTACAGATCCTTGTAGTAATTTTTCCGATCGGTTGTCATACGAACCTCCGCTCTCAGCTCCTTCAAAGTACTGGATTCGACAAGGAAGAGGTGCCCAGTGGAAACATTTGCTGCACCACAATTTTTTCCCCCCCCCCCCCCCCCCCCCCCCCTTCCCTGAACAACTGCGTCTTTATGCTTATTAAGTTCGAATACAAAGCTCGTATTTCTTTTTTCGGTTCACTTGCATATGCTTGCTGAAAGATAGTAAACATACGCCACTATCTTAACCTTCAACGCTCCGTTTTCGAGCTACCGCCACCTAAATTATTCGTTTGTAACAGTTCCAAATTAAATCCTCATTATAAATGCAAGCGCGTGCAAATAAAATTCTTCAATTCTTCACTAAAAGATGTGCAACTTGAAAAGTTACAACGAATGTTCATTCTGAATGGAATGGAGGAGTTGATTTTCACAGCAGGCGACGAGCCCTCACACGCTGATAACAATAAACATTTGAAATGCTTGAAGTGTTTGGACGAAGCATTAATGTAGAAGCCACGAATGACGTGGTTACAAGTCTCAGTTGAACGCTGTTTAAAACGGTTATTAGCACAGCTTGTTTTACATATTTCGCATACACATAACTTTCTACGAATCTCATCTTGGTTTGAGTGTGTCAGAAGTCGGCTCTGACTGTCTAGGTTGCTGCTGGATCTCTTCGCCCTTACCTTAATTGAGATCCTCTCAGAATTACCATTCGATATGTTGTTTATTTGATCTCATCTAATTTTTCTTTTTTATATGGCTGCGTAGTCGAATTTCCTGAGATTATAAGTTATTCAAATATTGTCGCTAGTGGTTTTTTTTGCAGTATGCTCGTATCTTTTTTGCAAACCATCGCTGTTATTGATAATAAAAATGATATTCTGGGGCACAGTCGTACTACCTATGAGCAAATTAGTGTCTTACCGAATAACTGCGACTGTGCTGCTTTGAGGTGGTGAATATGTGATCGGTTGTCTCACAAGCTCCGCTCTCAGCCCATTCAAAATACTCGATTAGATGAGGAAGAGGTACATATGGAAACTACCTCTTGATACTTTATCCAAATGATTCCGGTATGTGAGGGGAAAGACAATCGCTCAATCATTTCCGAAAAGCTCAATTTTTACCCTGATGATGCGTTCTGAATTCCACGTGTCAATATCGGAGTCATCCAGCTCTCGGCTGTACATGCGAGGGGTATTCGGGGACGGATCACAGCTACCGTACTCCGAAGTTGGATGATGTCGCCGCGAACTGCTTACATGTTCACTTTTTCGAGCCGACTAAAATTCGGCGTTTTCTATTACAGTTGGCCAGAAACAACAAAAATTACGTCATACGGACATAAAACACCGATAAAAAACAGCCAGCTCATCGATGAGCACAACGATTACAATATTCACATCTAATCTGCAAGGGAACTACCCAAAGTAGGAACGTAATTTACTATAAAAACGCATTCTCATTTAACTCAAAAAATTGTCAAACTAATTAAAAGATATCAAAAACATCCGCAGAAGAAATCTGTAGGTTTGTAGGTCATATAGTTCGGCTAAAAATCTTAATTTTTCCGTCCTAAACGAAAATAACTGATGAAAGAAACAGAATGAATTATATTTAACATGTTTGATGACATTCAGATGAAGTCATCCTCTTTTTTATTCGCAAAGAAAAATCACACTGACGAGAAATAAACTTTCACTAACCAGCAACCAGTAAATTTCGTCTCGGACGAATTTACCCTTCTGCATTTTCTCGTTCGACGGACGAATTCATCCGGTGGGAATTTTCGCCTGAGACGAAATTGAGATAAAAACGGGGAAGAAGTTTAAGTATGATTATTTGGAGAGAAGCCAAAGCGAATTAGACGACCAAACTCTTGCCAAGAAAGGATGAAGATACTCATGTTGCAATCCGCACTTTAAAGATAACCACAGTTCACGCTCAGCAAACGAACTTATACATTGTTGTAACTGCACGCTTTTGCTGAACCCTTCAACCTCGCTGACCAGCATAGGTTCATGGTGCCACGTATAGTAACCGTATAACATTTGCAATACTTTTGAGTCCAAAAAAGTGAAAAGAAAAACTTTCAAAACTTGTGATCTTTAGCTTCAAATACAAAGCATACAGTTCAAAGGTGTTCCATGAAGGGAAGATATTTAAACGGCCCCTTTTGCCAACTACTCACCCACTTTTTGCTTCAACTTTTAGATATTTTCTACTCGATGAATTTCTCTTCCACTCTGCATTTTCATTCGTATTCGCTTTGCAATAAAACATTATACGACACAAAAAAACTTTTTCAAACAAGCATCGGCAATAGTAGTTGTCGTCCAGAACGAAAAACTTCGTAAAAATTCGTCCGCTGGGCAAAGAAAAATGCAGAAAGGCGAAGTCTACTGATTGCCTGGTCAGACAAGAAAGAAAAAAAGAACATGGAAATGCAATCGAATACCACTACTAACTCTTGCTTTCGCATGCGATCCAAAAGCAAACGAGCGACTGAAATGTGAGGTGTGGGATGGTTGACTTTCACCAAGTGCACCATAACACGAGTGTGCACCACGATAGGCGTTTCTTTGAGAAGAAAAGACATGGTAAGGGAGCGCTGCGTTCGACATCTCTTCTTCACGATAGCTTTTATAGGTGGAGTGTTTCTCGTTGCGCACACATGGACTCGTTCGTGAACCTCTTCGATCATCAAAACTTCCACCCTCAAATTATTCGGTTTTCATCCATTAGCGCATTCGTGAAATAAACATTGAATTGGACACAGCGCACCATCTCTATAATCTTTTACTCAACTTTCAAAGAACCAAACGATTTTCCTTTTAGGACGAATGGCTAGAACGATTAAAAATGTCATCAAACAAAATCCGTTTTCTTCCCAAATGATAAATACTCGCACTCATAAAAATATAATTGGATTAGACAACACTTGACGGTTGCAGATTTTATATAGGCATAGCCTAAAAACTTCAATTGCTGATAAAATCAAAAATAAACTATCACAAATCCCCAAATTCAGTTCCACTGACTTTAGCCTTTCACCTGGCCAATTAGAGGGATTTGATTTGAGGAGGTAACTAAATCTGAATGGGAGCTTTGTGGAACGATTTCCAGACGAAAGGATTAAACTGGAGGGTGGGTCGACTTTGAGGACTTATTTGGAGTGATGAGTTTAGATGAGAAATTGAAGGGAGCGCAAGACTTGTGCAAACTTCCATCCCTAGAGAAGGATGACTCTGAGGCGAATACTATACTGAGGAGAGTGCGATTCGACCGTTTAAATTATTCCGGTATCTTTTTGAGCAGTTGAGTGTTTCCTTTCCATCGTGCTCTTCTTTATCGAAACATAAAAGTGGAAAAGTAAGATATCCCTTATGAGGATAATTATTTCAAATTATAATAAGGAAGTAAACATACAGAAGATATGTTACTGATTCATAAGTTGAGCACGGCAAAAATCGATGTTAACTTGTAGTATTCCAATGTTCTCAACGAAACGTATCAGTTAAATTTCGAGCCACCAAACGTATTAGAAACGAGATAATTTCTATTGTTTTTGTGAACAATACGAAAAAAGCACATGCATTCCTCCAACGGAATTCCGAAAAGAATCTCAGAAAGCTCAAAAAACGATGCGAAGAAAAGAAAATATAAATCCTCACGAGTAAGAAAATGCATTAAAAATATTTTGCATGAAGTGAACGTTGATCACCTAGACTTTTTCTCTTCAAAATATCCAAAACAACACCCAATGCTTTTTTTTCGACGCTGCAAACTGTAACCTGGAATCACTTACCTACTGATCTGTGAACAAATCGAAAAACACCCTTAAAATACAAAATAAAAACTTAAGTTCTGATGAACGAAAAAAAGTTTTTGTGCAGCATGCTGACACCTTTAGTTGTGTAGCACGCTTTTTGTGTAGCACTCTGACACCTGAAGACTTCAATGCTTTATAATGTATAATGCCTCGTTCACTCACACTTATCTATTTGACGGCTTCGCAACACTAACACACTGGCATCCATTCCACCTCGTTAATCCGGAGCTGGAGATGCCATCCGAAAATTTTAGTCTTGTAGGAGTAATTCTTAAGGAGAGGTTGGTAAGCAGCACTGAACACGAATGAAAACCACGGAGAGCCGACTGAAAACGAAAACAAAAAAAAAATCGACTGAAAACGAGATTTCCGGCACCTTTAGCACTTACCGGTCACTAACAGTATTTTTCCGCAAATCAGTTGCGGAGTTCAAAGCCTTGTTTCGCTCAAAAATCGTGAACGCTAAACTGTGATTAGAAAATAATAACCGGAAAATGATGATGTACGAAACGCTAGGGCATCGTGATGAGGCGACGCCATATGCGATTCTCATAAAAGGAACAAACTGTGCTGGTAACAATTAAAACACATACAAGTTCAGCGTGAGCTTCGCCCTCGTTCTCTTTATTGTAGGAACGTTTCGAGCGGAAAAGATTTTTCAACATTGCGAATCGTAACAGCAAAATGGACAGTACAATCTGAAATGCCATCTACACATTAAATGCCAATTCCTTTGTACATCTGCCGATAAAAACATATCGTTTAAATAACCTGAGGCCACAAAACAGAGGTATGAATAGAGGAAAGAGGGAGCAGGGAAGGCAGAGAAAGGAAATGGAATGGGTGGGGTGGAGGGGGGAGGTCTCACACTATTTCGGAGTACCAAATAAAGCCGGTTGAATTGACATCGCAAAGCATAGCAGAAGTGCAAAACGGGTGGGAATGCATGCATTCGACCGCCCAGCTTCCCCTCCTAGTCAGTTTCACCAGCGCCCTGAACAACGCAATTCAATCATGACCAGACTCAACCATAAACAAACACGAATACTCCACTGCTATTACACAGAATATGTATCTCAAGTGTTTATATATTAGATAACGCGAACCAACTCATGCTCTTCCTCCTAAACGAGATATGATGAAACATTTAAAATGGCGGACAGTTTCCTCTACAAATCTTCAGGATTATTTCTTACGGCAGTTGCACAATTCGCAGTAATTTGCTGCCGCAATGCACCGATTCGAGGACGAAAAACAAAAAACGTTAGAAGCGTACTTCAGAAGTTCGCTAATTTTGTTTAGGCACTCATAAGTCAAATATTTCACTTAAGTCACACATAAAGCGAAAATACTGAAATTTAGAACGAACAAAAATCAGAGTTCAGATCAAATACAAGCGCAAATCTGAGCGCCATAAGCAAGGCGGATTAAATAACTAATATGCCCTCCTAACTGAATGAATTCCTCCTTCACCCCCTACCCCTCGCTCCGCTGAGTAAAGAGTTTGCTTGAATCTGTGTTTCAAGCAACACTGTGCTCTTCTCAAAATATTTCACTATCATTTCAAGGAAGTAAGCATGACGAATTTCAACAAATTCAACAACAAGCTAACGAAAAATGATGATTACCCGCCGTGGATGGGCAATGAGGTGTATGAGTCAACTCTCCCATTTCTAATTCCCATGAAGGTACACAACTAGGTATACAAACTTGATAACAAGCCCACAATTCGGAACATCTCAATGATTACTTGCAGATTTAAAATATTTCACAACCAGCAGTTCCCAAAAACATTTTTTATCGGAAGCCCTAGAGGGTAGGATGCAAAAGAGATAGTTACGCGGGCCTAACAAAAGTTTCTACGCACGAAACACTTCTCCATCTAATCAACTGAATTCCTGCACTACAAACATTAACTAATTGTTGAAGTGCATTTATGCTAGTAAACTGTGAGAAAAAATTAAACTGCGCAAAAATGTTTGCTACTGGTTGGGAAGTGTACTGTTGGGCAGCTCAGAAATGCTCAAAAACAAAAAAAACTCACTAACTGGCTGATCAGCGAAATGTTACGTTTCAAATCATATCCTGATTTTACAGTTTAATGAGGTATATAAAAATGTTGTGATATCTATGGTATATTTTCCGCCGCCTGCAATTTAAACGAGTTAAAAAACTCTTCATTCAACAGTTACACAAATCAGTTTCAAATTTTTCCCTCATTTTGAGCTCCCAACATTTGCGCTCTTTAACTGAAAGACGTTATAAAAGGAGAGCATATGAAAACATTTAATATTCTCAATGAAGTACGTTACGTTCACTTCCTAACGAAAACACTGAGCACAGACAATCAGTTACAAGAAAAGTCGAGAAAAAAATTGCTGCAAAGTAAAACCAAGAATGCGATGGCAAACAAGCGCACGAAAAGTTTGTGGAGACTGTTAAAACTTTCTAATATGACTGCGAACTGAGCAAAATTTACGACCATAAAAGTGTATTTCCTCAATCAAAATTTAATACGAACGTATAAAACAACTAACTTATAAAATTTAAGCCTGACCACATCCATAATTATGGAGTCAATAAAACGAAAATCCGAAGAAAAATTTGCAATTATCGGTACGATTGAAAACAAACAAACAACTATTCGAAATGGTAGGCACAAAAGCGGGTTCTTATTCATGTTCGCTTTCTGCCAAGCTGCAGCGCTCCGAATGCGATAACTCGAAATGATTACGGCTGGTTCGGTGATGAAATATACATCTCCGAATCAAAAAAAAAATGTTTGGACTTTAAACCTAGTAATGAGTCCGGAATGTGAGAATTAATACAGACTTGATTTGTATATCTTAAAATTTGCAAAGCATTCCTAAATTCGGAAATACATAACTTCAGTCACATGCGTTTGAATTCCAAATTAGCTCTATTCCTGCCCAATTACCTCGAACATTAAAAAAACCGGCTGAGAATGATCTATTGCACGCACAAAATACCAAAGTGTAGACCTCTATTAACAACATTTAAACAATGAACAGCCCTGCAAGTTGGCGATGTTTGCGACATAATATGAAAGCCTCATTTCTACTCCATCAATTCCTCCACCTTTATGTATATATATATATATGTACATATATATATATATATATATAATATCCGTGCCTAGAAAACTTTTGTTGGAGACGTGGGAGCTGAAAATGCGATACAGTCAAAAAGAGTTTGACAATGTTTACATGAACTATAAAGTCACTTGGACATAGGCACACAGTATCATAAGACAGAATATGGAGATATTCATAAGAAGACACCTTTTCTACAGATTATGGTAGGAAGGACTGCAGATAGGAATTTCAACAAACATCTTTTCTTGCACCTCGACGCTCCCCCTAACGCGCGCAGTCAATTTCTGCAAGCTTAAATAGCCGATATACGATTGAGGAAAAATGCAGCCGTAACGTTCAGCACAGTAATTTTTAAGCGAAGCGGTCGTTTACTGATTCAGAGAACAATGTGAGGCACATCCTTAGCAAAATTTTGGATAAGCTTAATTTTACGCTTAGAATGATTTTCCTTTTTAAAAATTCTTTTCAAAACGTTCATACTTTAATCTTTTGCAGCGTTATCGCAAGCCCTCGCAGATGCGAATATCGCCCACCAACACGTTTACGACTGCCAGCGACCAAATTACTTGAAGTCGTCAAATAAGGGTTATTCGGTCAGAAGCGACAGTCACGATACATGACCGCAAACATGCAGAAGCGAGAGCAACGCAGATCAGCAACATGGAACCGGAGCGGCAAGCTGGACGAAGCGAAGCATGATCGGGAGACCGTCCAATTGCAGCGCAATGCACAATCGAAACGTAGAACAGCATAGCAGCAAAATTAGACTTTAACAACACGAAACATCAAAGGCGAGCGAAACGCGGCAGCTCAAAGGGCGCTTCAGTGGGATGGTCCTTTGAAGTGGGCGACTGCCCCCTCCGAAATGATTTTAACGACGCTCGTTGCTCTCTCACACAACTGCCGCACATCACCTACCTAGAAGACACGTGCACAAACACTGTCATACCCCATCTCCGTTGCCACACACTTCACAGCACATCCTTTTCCTCACCTCTCAAACAGCAGAACTTTGTAACACATATTTCTATCATATAAGGGCAACCTCCCTTTCCCTCTTCATCCAACAACAGAGGACGGAGATAGCATTTTAGGATGTTTGAGCCACCTGCACCTGGAACGCGAATAAACACTGGTAGGAAATCAAAACTGTGGAAAATTTTCGAGAAAGACTGCTCAAAAAAGTGAAACTTTTAGTGCCTTTAGCAAAAGAGATCACTAAAGGCGTTTTTTAAAAGCCATTTCTACGCTTTGTAGCTTTTTTTTTGCATAGGAATCACCACTAGCAAAATTCGCTAGCTTTAGCAAAAGAGATCACTAAAGGCGTTTTTTAAAAGCCATTTCTACGCTTTGTAGCTTTTTTTTTTTGCATAGGAATCACCACTAGCAAAATTCGATGTCTCGAAAATGGCGGCATGTGAAAATTTCTGAAAACAAGGAGAAAGAGATGCTCATGGACGATCTCTATTGTTTATTGTCTTTTGTGAGGGACGTATTTATCCACTGCTTTTACCGACCATCCAGCTACTGAACTACTCTCCAATTCAACAGTGCAAATCACACATGAGCATCCTCATATCACTCCCCTCCCCTCTCAATTTTCCCAAGTTTTTGAGAGTATCCATTTCTCGAATACATTTGGTGGTAATCAATTTTCCGATCACAGTTTGCGCATGGCAACTCTTAACGCCAAAATGGCTTTAACTTATAGAACTAACCCATAAGAAAAGCTTTCGGTGGTCTTCAAGCACTAAAGGCATCGGAGATTCACATTTTTGGACAATACTACGCAAAAACTTTGCATGCCTGTTGCGAGTCACGCCTCAAAATCCTGAAATTTGCGGATGGACCATCACTTCAAATAAGGAGAACGGAGGGAGAAGGTGTGGATGGAGGTGCGCCCACATGATGAGAACTGGATTCTCATGTAACCAGCAGAATCTTTTTCTCGAAACTGTAACAAATTGCTGCCGCAAAGAATGTTAACTGTGATGGCAACTTTTAAAAAGCTGCTGTTCTCACCACAGCAATGAGGCGTGTCTGCAGTTTACCCTAACAAATATACACAACCTGTAAACAATAGGTGCGCCGACGTTGACGAACGAAACGCAGTGCACAGCTGGCGCAACGCGTCAATGACTGTTTGAGAAAGACGCAGTAAGAATGTGAAAAATGCAATAAAACTTAACTGCACCTTATAAGATAATTATTTTAGGGACCCATAAAGAAGCGAGGAGAGAAGTGCGTTTCGTAATGTCCCAACCACTGATTCATCAGCATAAAGTTTGTTCGACGTATCGAAACATACACACTCACAATAAGCATTCAGGAATACGCATGCAAAAGCTGAATATTGCATAAAGAGCAAATAAACATTGCGAAATCAATGTTCTTAACCCTTAAAATCTAAAAAATATCATTTAGAGGCAGTTTTTGGCAGATAAAAAACCCTGCTCTTTTGTTGCGTACACTATTGAGACGGTTGCTTTCATTTTCTCCGTGTTAAATTTTTCTCATACAGTCCTTTACAAGGGACTGGATGTGACTGGCTTAATTTTACCGATCACTGACAAACGGCAGCGTGCCGCAAGCATTTCCACCGTGCAAAAGTCGTGGCGGAAATAGTCTAGTGTCAAAACTTCATCCAAATTAACCGGCACCTTTTAACGTATCTACTCGCCAGGAGTTAAAAGAAGTAAACTCCTCGATGGGAAGCAAATTGCGATGAAGGGCTGATATGAAAAAGTCTGTAGGTAGAAACAGCGAGGGGCTAATTTGAAGGAGCTTTAAAAGAAGCCGCACTGTGCGGTCAGCGCTTCTTCACAAGCGGCGCCTCGTGTGCAACTAAAAACACCCGGCATACCGCGCGTTCAACGAGGCTGCTTACCGCTCATCACAAAACGAAATCCATTCCCTGCAACTCTCCTCCCATATGAAAATACCACTGAGCCCACTTTATATCAGTTTTGATTGCATTGTTTCACTCAACAAATGTTCATTTTGTGCTTTTCACCGTAGCTGCATCTCACTATGGATCGATCGGTCACGTTTGTACGCGCGCACGTGTGCGTGTTTTTATATACCCCGCAGTTCGCGCTCAACGACCAAAGAAGCGAATGCGACTTAGCTTGTCAAGCATAAATGAGGACGTTGCGAGCATTCTCGTACAAAACGCCTACAGTTCATAAATTTCCGAACGCGATCAGGTAAAATAATTGTTTCAGTTCCACTCCTGAGGCCAACGGCTTATAGCGCGCATTAAACAGAGCTCCCAATGCAAATTTTGAGGTAATAAATGGGGAATTTTGGAGGTGCTAAAATTTCTCCAAAAGCATTTGCCAGTGACCCGATGAACATCTACCTAGTTTGACAAAGGCCGCTTTAGAGTGTGCAACAAGAACAGCTGACTGACCGACAATCGACCACGGATATCTATGCCCAGCCAAGTAATCTCCAGTTTTCTTTCAAACATTCATAGGTGAAAATCAGATAAACGATAGCTGGAAGTACATATCATAGTAGCACATCGGTACACTTCCCAACTTCTTATTCAAAAAATTTGTGTCCTTTTACTATCTGTCTCTTGTAAATAAGCATTTTGAGTGTCATTAATAAGGTGACAGCGAAAATGAAGCTGTTCTTTTAGCTGGATCAGCGACACACGCACACATGTGAAACGATGTAAAGTGGAGCGCCCTGAGCTGGCTGAATATGCTGGCGAGATGAGGAGGGATGGGAAAGGAACGAACGATTGCGGTATGGGGCACAACATGATGCGAATCAAATGGCCGACCTAGACAGCCCTGTGCGCGGCGATCGCCGAAAAGCCGAAAAGGAACTACTCGCAAGGAAACGACCACATCAACATCACACCAAGTCACATAACGCACCGCCCCGATCAGCACCGACGACTCGCCGTGCATTCGTCCTCAAAACTACGTTTCCCGCCAACTTCAGAACACTGAGGCGTCCTGCGCTAACACCGAACACCCCGCAACAAGTAAAACACAAATACACTCGTTTCGTTTCGCAGGGAACGCTCAGCAAACGCTATAGTTGTAAGGTTGTTATTGGCGCTTTTCCATGCGCAGAGACTTTTATTAATTTACTTACTCTTGGTTGTTCGACGTCCCATACGCTGGAAAACTGTGCATAGGTGTAAATGAAAACAGAAAATTAGAGAAAGAATGTAAAGAGACAAGTAAAGTGTATAGAATGCGTAGAGAAGTCAAGATGAAAAGCACGATAAGCAGACGTATGTTGGAAATTCGAGCAATAAAGACACATAAAAACGTGATGTGCCGTGTGGTGGAGACAACAACCAATTCAACCGTCTGACTAAAATCCCAGCACTCGGTTTGTATTTTCACGGAGAATATTATTTATTTCTTAACGACTTATGTAATATCCCTGAAAGCTGTTAAGCGTATGTTTTACAACAGCAGTACTTGTCGAATGATAGGCAGTTAGTACTTTCACCTTTCCTAAGTTTGGAATTTTTGCTGAAAAAACATAAACGTTTATCTGACGTCGAGAAGGCTACGTCACTCTCTTTCTAAGATTTTAAAGCACCTTTGAAAACAAATTGCTGCTTGCAATCGTTCGAAATGTCACCTTTTTACCGATACTTTTTCTTGAGCACCGCGAAAAAATCCTAGCACTGAGTATAGTATTGCTGGGTTCCAAGTTACTAATAGATCGAAATATTTCCACCGTTGGTTTGACAAAGTTTCGCGTAAATTTGGTTTTCTACGAGTTTTACCATACCACTGGTTGTGTGGGAAGGCTGTTCAGCTAGCTGTACCTCTCTCCACTGCTACCTTAGCTAAAATCCTCTTAAGTTCATTTTTCGCAGCCTCCTTTATTTCACCCCACTTAATTTTTCATTTTCATATGATTTCGGGAAGAACTTCCTGAGTTATTAGAATATTCAAATGCTGTTATTAAAGATTTTCGGCGGTATGTATGTCTTTTACACAAACTACACCTGTTTAGCACTTTTGTTCGGTGAGGGTGACGCTTAGGGGAAGGGAGAGGGGGGGGGGTGAAATCCTTAAATCCTTTATCCGCAAAGGTTTGCGCGAACCTGAAACATTTGTCTTTACTGCGTTAGAATCATTAGATGCGCCATGCGATTCTCCCATAAGGTTGTGGTGCATTGCCGTTTTTTCTTTACAGACATGTGGGGTTGCTTTTCACGAGCAAGGGGTCGCTTTTCATGAGCAAAGGGTTGCATATGTATATGTATTACATATATAAGAAGCTCAACGGTAGGGCTTTCGCCTCATATGCGAAAAGACCGGGGCTCGACCCCCGGCTGCTTCACCAGCGGGGAGAGAGGCAAGTATAGTAGGTGTTACGTCTTTTACGTGAACCACTGTAACTAATAAAAAACGATAACAGTAATCTCCTTTTATGCTTGCTCCCATCAGGACAACTATCGCAGAGGGCCGCTGTGCCTTGTGAGACGTCTTGTGGCACCCTCTTAAGTTAAAGCAGCTAGTTTTGGACCGCTCGCTATTTTGAATTAAAATTTCAAACGTAAACTCAAATTCCACCTCTGCGTATCCAGGTTTCGCCGCTTTTTTAGAAATTTCGAACTCGTCCTCCATCCACACAGAATTACAACGGAATCAACGTGAACGATCCCCTCCCCACTCTCCCTGTTGCACCCC
>JPKZ01002783.1:41527-64737 GCA_000803305.1 Toxocara canis | reverse complement strand
ACGCGAGGGAAGGGAAGTAGGCGATAAGCGAAAAATCGGAATTTTGGAAACCCCTCGTAGCACTCAACTATTGTTGTTACTTGGGCTCCAAGTGTACTTTCAAAGTTATAGTTCACACCACTTTTTGAAGCAACATGGAACGCTGAACATCAGCGTTGTTACAGAAAGTTTATACTATTGTTTTCGGACCAAGTGACAGTGTTAACCGCTTCTACCATTCACCATTCCAAAAATCAGCACTTGTGATAGACGAACCAAGTCGATTTACAGTTGCTCGTCAAAGGGGAGAAAATAGATCGCTTTACATATACAAAGGGAGTTTATACGCGTAAAGTACGGGCTCCTGAGTGATGCGTCATTCGCTTACATTATATTTGTCTGCCTCACTTTTCATAGCAGATCTACCATATGTTCTCGGTTTGTAGCGGTCCCGAGTCTACAGTACGCGACCAGTTTAAAAAAATGGAAAATTATCTTCGAAAGGTGTACTTATTGAAATTTAAACCAGTATGAAGGTAAATTTTGAACATCATATTTTTTTATACTGGAATGACATGGCCTCGAGCGCCAATATAAACAAACATCTCAGCCAACTGCCTCAAAATAACCGTTTTTTCAACGAAAACAAAACACCATATAAGGTTGAAGGAAATTCCATAGGTTATTCTTGGTTATTCTTAGATTTTCCAAAACGTTTGAGCGGACTAAATGGAACTGGTAGAAAATTACTTTACCATAGTCGTTTAACTGGTGTGAAGCACATCTGGGAAATTCTCCTCTGAACTGTTCATAATTGCGAACTTCACTGTATTCGAAATTTTGCAGCAGTTGAATATGCTACTGAAAGCACGCAAAAAGACGCTGCACAAGCGAAACATAAAGTCGAGATCACTAACACAAATATGCGCATCTTGTGCGGCTGATTGCTTTTCGAAGAGCAGAACAACGAGAATCGTTTATTGACGCCGCTGTCTAATAAGCAGTTCCAAGAAAAGCTCTTTCCTCAAGTAAGGCTTTTCGTTCTGTCGAGTTTTCGATAATCTGAAACAATTGTCGTTTCAATTTTTGCATGATATAATCCCCATATTTTTCTTTAATATACATGGTAATATGCGCGAAAAAAATTACACGGTAACAATTATGTGAATTTGCCAAAAAATACGAATTCTACTGCAAGAAAACAGAACAGAGCGAACGAACATGAAGCCAACAATTAGTAGAAGATGGCAATCGTTTCTTCGCATAGTAAATTTGGACGAGCATCATCATACTGTCGCATCGGCGAAAAAATAAGCAAACTGCGAATAATGCATCTTATGATCTCTTCGTACAACGTTCTTTGAAAAGCTAAGTAAGTCAGTAGCGATGAATAAATGCGTAGTCGGCTAGCGCACGGCGGTACAAAATAAGCGTAACGCCAGTGAGTGAGTAAAAATTCACATTTGTTGACACCTATCGCTCATCGTGTGGTTCATGTGATTCATTACTCTCTACAAAAACGATATACGAAGAAGGAAGGGTACCGTTTTAATGTACCGCAGTACAGCACTCACCGTACACATACGAAGTTGATCAAAGAATCATGGCGTTTCCTGTGTCGTTTATGAATGTAAGCGCAAACTTGCGCATTTTTTCTGCGTTTATACTCTGTTTTTCATCCGACAATGCTAACAAAATACCGTCAACTCAAATTTTAATCAAATTTTTGGAGACAATTTACATTATTTTTCATAGTCGATGAAATGGCAGTCCAGTAGTTAGAAATTTATTTCTTTGAGCATAAAAATAGTTATACAGAAACACCAACGCATCAGCTTTTGGATACTTTTTTCATTGCCCTTTCTGCGTTCTGTCTACTCCTGCAGATGTCCGAAATTAAGTTCAAACAGACGTCGGAGGTCTGAGTAAAAGATGGCCCTTTAAAAGCCTAATTTTTTACTGCAATGCGACAAAAAGTGCCGACACTTAAGAAAAAAAAAGGTACCAGAATTTTTCCGTTAAGTGGATATGAAATCGCTGATTCCTTGGAAACACCGCAGCAGTCCACAAGTTAAATTTAAAAGTCATCGAAACTTTAAAAAAATAAACTGATGAAAAGCTCGCTGACTAATCTGGACGATCGTTCTTCGATGGGCTCCATCGAAGAAGAATCGTTTAAATATGGAAATATGTTGAATTATTGCTCCTTTGCAATCACTCATTCTTTTTCCAGACTGCTCACAGAAGTTTCAAACAGAATTGAGAACAGTTTAAGAACCTCTACAGATTCATCGGAATAGCTGACGGTAGTGGCGCACGAACAACTGTGAAAACGAATAGTGCCAGAAAGGTATGCGACATATGGATCTCTTAATTTTCAACCGATCGTGTGAACCGCTCCCACAAATGTTCTGTAAAAATGCACAAAAAGCATAATCTGGGTGCACTCGAAACTAGTTTGCTTAAGCAATTAGGAAGCCTGTGACGAACACACAGCTTTTCTGAGCCAAAATAATTGTGAAACTAATGCGTCATGCAGTCATATCCAAGAAAAGGGAAGGCCAGGATGACATTTCCGTGAATTTAGGCCCCTTGTAAAGAAATAGCGCTAGAAAAGAGCCACTTACCTAAATGACACCTCTCAAAAAAAACTCGTCGAACTGTTTCACATCGAATGATGTACGGATCGGCAAAGCTTTAAAAGTTCAACAAGCGTCCCAGCAGCGTATGTATCGCATCCAAGAAGAACTAGAAAGGGGCAAAATTTGTTGCAGTAAACGGATTGGACAGTGAGTAAAGTGGCGTATTTTGGCGACTACGATGAGCAAACGAGCTTTTCGAGAAGACAACATATTTTTGACAGGTTGCCAGAGGCGTAACAAAGTTTTTGAGAATTACTGAAACACTACCGATGAAATTTTCGGCACGTGTCTGTGTTTGTACCACTCCGAACAAGCGTGGAAGTGTAGATGACCTCTCGCAGCATTGATCCATCAAGCTCACCGATTTTATAAATGGCTTACAAACAGTGAATATACGCATTACTAAAATCGCATCTCAAACGAACCAGCCCATTACACAATCGCTGGAAAGACTCCTTTATTTGGTTAAGAAACTTTTCATTTACTAAGCGAACTGTTACATCTGTACGCATACGCTTGTGTATCAGTTGGTCCATCTGATATTTTCCGTCCGACATGTCGTCGGTCCGTCTGAAGCTAGCTGGCAGATATAACTGATACATGACCTCTTTGCCTGGGAAGTCATGTTTCTGATGACTGCCTTGTGTGGGAACTCATGTTCGTGACGACCTCCTTGTGTGGGAACTCATCTTCGTGACGACCGCCTTGTGTGGGAACTCATCTTCGTGATGACCTTCTTGTGTGGGAACTCATTTTTGTGACTTCAGATCAATGCATGAATCCTAACAGCACTTAGAGGCAGTTAATGATACCCGAAATTTCGCACATTGGCAGGCACTTCACAACAGGTCGGCTTACGAAGTGTGATGAAAGGAATTTTCAAAGGTTTACCTGACTAGTCTGTTTCAACGAAATTCATGTTTCGTTATTCGTTGGTAATTAATGAAGCTACTTTATCATTTTTCTCTTGACAACCGTGAGAAATAGAAGTCATGCCCATTCGAATTCTTCCCAGTATTCGAAGACCGTTCAGTTTTTTTTCTTTTTTTTTGCAAGTCATGACGACGATGTCTGAATGCGGATTTCATGGAGTTATCTTGTCGTTTTGCCAACGTGCAACCATAGCATCCTATTGCATTAAAAAGGTACTTTTGTACTCAAAGTGATTCGGGATGACTGGAATATAGTCAGGGCAGAAAAAGGCGAAAATGATACATGTAAGAAAAACCTTGGGGGATGTGCCGATCCATGCTTTAAGAGTTGCAGACGATTTGCTGAGAAGTCTTCGCCAACTCCCAAGGAAATGTCCTAAAGATCTCGCTGCAGGCCTTGTTCCTGAGTTAAAGCGTACGTAAACACCCCTCCTGTAATCTCTTTTCACGCTTTGCTCCTGCCGTTCTTTGCTTCAACCTTGCTACAGTTATCTGGATCAGTTCGAGTACAAAAGTATCTCCTGATACAGCGACGTGTGATATGAATTGTTTGTTTTGTCACGTTGTAAGGACGCATGCCGATTGCAAAATCCATAGATCTGAATTTTTAGGCTTACTGGAGAATATCACCTGCGAAAATCCATAAATCTGGACCTTCCGACTTATAATGATAATAGGATTAGAGGCATAAGGAAAAAGCCACTGATTCGGAAGCAGCTATAAGCTGGAGTTATTCGCTGCTTAGGACTTCGAGTAGTCCAAAATTAGAACAAATGGATGTGGTTGAATTACTCATGTTCCGCAAATGCCCCTCAAACGTTCTCTTATGATATTTCATTCACTCTTCCTTTCATTCTTCTTCCTACTCGTTCACTTCCAGCATTTTGTGTTTAAAAAGGCGCGTAGGTCAAACTAATAAAAAAAATGAATAAAAGAAACAGATGCTGCCTTTCGATCAATTTCATCCGATTTACTAATCGAATACGCTCATCGGATGAGACAAGCGAATAAGAATATGAACGATATTAGTGTTGTCATAATTTGTAATTTTTTTGCAAATAAACCAACCTTCTCAGCTCGCAGAACTTTTCGCACAATGATAGCATATACGGCTGAAGAGTAATCAGGAGCAAAACGCAGAGATGCGTGCACGCACTCCAAAGAAATCAGTAATCACCACAAACCCGCGGAATACACCACGCATCTTTTTGATTTTAGCTGGATTGATATGCGCGTTGTTTTATGAAGTATCGATGGGAAACGAGCGCAATTCTTTAAGGTAATCATCGATCGACTCTGATTACTGCGTTTAGAACAACTACAATAAATCGGATGAAATCAGTAAACGCGATGATTGCCGATCCCAGAATAGCTTTTGCTAGTTAACCCATTTGCGGTGACGTCAGACAGACGTTCGTTAGCACCAATCAATGGTCATTGTCGAAATCAAGAAGACTACGACATTCGCAGTGGGCGCCAGCTCGATCTATAAAATACCAGTTGGCAATAGTTACCGAGTTTACTTTAGTTACGCCATGTGGATACTGTACATAACGACAATCATATGGTATTTAACGAGTGCATGAAAGGCTTCGCGCACACATCAATTTTGACTAAAGAAGCGCCTGAAGTTTCTAGTCACTATACAGCTTTTATTGAAAAAAAAACGAATATATGCAGCCGCAAATCGCTAAATAAGAAAAGAAGAAAACGGATGTATCGATAAAAGCAAATAATGAAAGAAATCAATGCGCCATTTGAGCCAAAAGCATAAATTGAAACCGGCGAAATGACGCCTATGAGACATGTGCGGGAACTCATGTTCGTGACCACCTATAAGCAAATTTAAAAACGCGGTGAATCGTAGAGCATAACAAATAAGTAGCACATCACCAGATGGTGACGATAAATTTGCCGCTGTGCTGGAGGCTTACGAGATAAAGACTTCCATCTAATCATTAAAATAGCCTATAACCATCTTAAAATAGAATTTCGGATCAGTCTAAGAGTCAGATATTCCAATTGATCAAAGTCGAAAATTTTAGCCTCCTTTTATATTGGGACTGATATGGACTCAGAGATGCTGCAAGATTATTCTCGGGAAACTGACGAAGCTCATAAATTAATGATAATCGTGGCAATCGAAAACGGTGACCTAGGCGGTTCATGATGTGCTAATAGTTTGGATAATGCCGTCGAGGATGCATCCGGTGCCGTCAAGAAGATTGCCCAAAATGATTTAAAAATCGTTATTAAAAGCTATAAAACCGCCACGTATTTTGATCAACCCACATTTTTGACCAAATGCACAGTTCATTTAATAAATATTCGTTTGCGACGTTGCAAGACGTAAAAGCGTTTTGTAGAAGGCTGTAGAAAAGCAACTTCAGATTAACGTTACACAATCTGCGCACGACTTCCACGGAAAGAGTCCTATCCTTTGTGGAAATATCGAATTAGGACGTGTTTGGATTGTTCATTTAGTTTAAGAATAGTTTACTAAGTACTGCAAAATAATATCTTAGGGGTTTGTGCGGAATGATAGGAGTGTGGATGAAATGAAAAAAAAAACGGCTTTTACGCCGTACGGTAGAAATCAATGACATTACACATTTCATCCTAATGCCTCTTGACATAACAGTAAAGGCTTCATTCCCAAGCCTGAGGCAAAGGGGCAGACGAACATAACGGGAACGAAGCCTGACGCGAGTTGAACAAGAAGCTTATGATGTGGACGACCCGGAAAACAACACGAGGAAGCTGATCGGTCTGGTGGTGCCTCTGACACCGAAAGAAAGACCTGCACACCATCAATTGAATACGATTTGTTTCAACTTTAATTATCCTAAACAAACAAAAAACTTTCACATACGTAGTGCCATATAAGTCACTAAAAGACGAAACATTTTATAAAAAATTTCGGTGCACTGTGTGAGAAACTGCACAATGTGCTCGCATAGATGAACAAAGCTCAACTATGTAACGACAAAACGTCACATAAGTTTATGGCAGTGGTCAATACATTTATACTGTAATCCATTTGATAAATAGTTCTTTGTACTGAATGTTTTGGCAGCAATTTCCGAGCAATATAGGTTCTATATGAGAGTGAGGTCAAATTTTCACACACCTACATCGCTAATACAGGTGTGTGATGCTGGCGTGAAAATCTGAATGAAACACGAGCTATTCTGTAACACCATTTGCGATGAAAACTGGTGTGAAAATCATGACAATTTCAGACAAGCAACACCGAATCTTGAATCGCTCACTGAGAATGTTTACATCGAAGTGTTCAGCATCAGTTTGTACGTCATTGCTGCACGCCTAGACCCAGTCATTTATCGAAAACTTCAACAACGACAAAGTGGACCATCCAAAAAAGTAAACAAACGGTGCTGGATTTAGAATATCTTGAGATATTAAACTTGTTGTAGGATAGCATGATACATAGCACAGGATATTCCAATGAAACGTGGACATTAACAGCATTAAATTGACGGGTATTAATGGTGGCAGTGGTTGGTTATTTCTTTACAGAACAGGCGAAACGAAAGGAGTTTTCCAAAACGACAACCTCTCGGGATCAAACTGAGTGAATTATCCACATGTATAGCTTTGAGCATTTTTAAACTATCGGAGATCAGCGAAATGCTGCTGTTCAAATTTGCGATCATCTTTACAGCTTACTCGGTTTGCACCTGCACCTCGCACCTGTACCCAGAACAAGTGATTTCACCATGTCATTAAAGTCATGCCCATTCGAATTCTTCCCAGTATTCAAAGACCGTTCAGTTTTTTTTCTTTTTTTTTGCAAGTCATGACGACGATGTCGGAATGCGGATTTCATGGAGTTATCTTGTCGTTTTGCCAACGTGCAACCATAGCATCCTATTGCATTAAAAAGGTACTTTTGTACTCAAAGTGATTCGGGATGACTGGAATATAGTCAGGGCAGAAAAAGGCGAAAATGATACATGTAAGAAAAACCTTGGGGGATGTGCCGATCCATGCTTTAAGAGTTGAAGACGATTTGCTGAGAAGTCTTCGCCAACTCCCAAGGAAATGTCCTAAAGATCTCGCTGCAGGCCTTGTTCCTGAGTTAAAGCGTACGTAAACACCCCTCCTGTAATCTCTTTTCACGCTTTGCTCCTGCCGTTCTTTGCTTCAACCTTGCTACAGTTATCTGGATCAGTTCGAGTACAAAAGTATCTCCTGATACAGCGACGTGTGATATGAATTGTTTGTTTTGTCACGTTGTAAGGACGCATGCCGATTGCAAAATCCATAGATCTGAATTTTTAGGCTTACTGGAGAATATCACCTGCGAAAATCCATAAATCTGGACCTTCCGACTTATAATGATAATAGGATTAGAGGCATAAGGAAAAAGCCACTGATTCGGAAGCAGCTATAAGCTGGAGTTATTCGCTGCTTAGGACTTCGAGTAGTCCAAAATTAGAACAAATGGATGTGGTTGAATTACTCATGTTCCGCAAATGCCCCTCAAACGTTCTCTTATGATATTTCATTCACTCTTCCTTTCATTCTTCTTCCTACTCGTTCACTTCCAGCATTTTGTGTTTAAAAAGGCGCGTAGGTCAAACTAATAAAAAAAATGAATAAAAGAAACAGATGCTGCCTTTCGATCAATTTCATCCGATTTACTAATCGAATACGCTCATCGGATGAGACAAGCGAATAAGAATATGAACGATATTAGTGTTGTCATAATTTGTAATTTTTTTGCAAATAAACCAACCTTCTCAGCTCGCAGAACTTTTCGCACAATGATAGCATATACGGCTGAAGAGTAATCAGGAGCAAAACGCAGAGATGCGTGCACGCACTCCAAAGAAATCAGTAATCACCACAAACCCGCGGAATACACCACGCATCTTTTTGATTTTAGCTGGATTGATATGCGTGTTGTTTTATGAAGTATCGATGGGAAACGAGCGCAATTCTTTAAGGTAATCATCGATCGACTCTGATTACTGCGTTTAGAACAACTACAATAAATCGGATGAAATCAGTAAACGCGGTGATTGCCGATCCCAGAATAATTTTTGCTAGTTAACCCATTTGCGGTGACGTCAGACAGACGTTCGTTAGCACCAATCAGTGGTCATTGTCGAAGTCAAGAAGACTACGACATTCGCAGTGGGCGCCAGGTGGATCTATAAAATACCAGTTGGCAATAGTTACCGAGTTTACTTTAGTTACGCCATGTGGATACTGTACATAACGACAATCACATGGTATTTAACGAGTGCATGAAAGGCTTCGCGCACACATCAATTTTGACTAAAGAAGCGCCTGAAGTTTCTAGTCACTATACAGCTTTTATTGAAAAAAAAACGAATATATGCAGCCGCAAATCGCTAAATAAGAAAAGAAGAAAACGGATGTATCGATAAAAGCAAATAATGAAAGAAATCAATGCGCCATTTGAGCCAAAAGCATAAATTGAAACCGGCGAAATGACGCCTATGAGACATGTGCGGGAACTCATGTTCGTGACCACCTATAAGCAAATTTAAAAACGCGGTGAATCGTAGAGCATAACAAATAAGTAGCACATCACCAGATGGTGACGATAAATTTGCCGCTGTGCTGGAGGCTTACGAGATAAAGACTTCCATCTAATCATTAAAATAGCCTATAACCATCTTAAAATAGAATTTCGGATCAGTCTAAGAGTCAGATATTCCAATTGATCAAAGTCGAAAATTTTAGCCTCCTTTTATATTGGGACTGATATGGACTCAGAGATGCTGCAAGATTATTCTCGGGAAACTGACGAAGCTCATAAATTAATGATAATCGTGGCAATCGAAAACGGTGACCTAGGCGGTTCATGATGTGCTAATAGTTTGGATAATGCCGTCGAGGATGCATCCGGTGCCGTCAAGAAGATTGCCCAAAATGATTTAAAAATCGTTATTAAAAGCTATAAAACCGCCACGTATTTTGATCAACCCACATTTTTGACCAAATGCACAGTTCATTTAATAAATATTCGTTTGCGACGTTGCAAGACGTAAAAGCGTTTTGTAGAAGGCTGTAGAAAAGCAACTTCAGATTAACGTTACACAATCTGCGCACGACTTCCACGGAAAGAATCCTATCCTTTGTGGAAATATCGAATTAGGACGTGTTTGGATTGTTCATTTAGTTTAAGAATAGTTTACTAAGTACTGCAAAATAATATCTTAGGGGTTTGTGCGGAATGATAGGAGTGTGGATGAAATGAAAAAAAAAACGGCTTTTACGCCGTACGGTAGAAATCAATGACATTACACATTTCATCCTAATGCCTCTTGACATAACAGTAAAGGCTTCATTCCCAAGCCTGAGGCAAAGGGGCAGACGAACATAACGGGAACGAAGCCTGACGCGAGTTGAACAAGAAGCTTATGATGTGGACGACCCGGAAAACAACACGAGGAAGCTGATCGGTCTGGTGGTGCCTCTGACACCGAAAGAAAGACCTGCACACCATCAATTGAATATGATTTGTTTCAACTTTAATTATCCTAAACAAACTAAAAACTTTCATATACGTAGTGCCATATAAGTCACTAAAAGACGAAACATTTTATAAAAAATTTCGGTGCACTGTGTGAGAAACTGCACAATGTGCTCGCATAGATGAACAAAGCTCAACTATGTAACGACAAAACGTCACATAAGTTTATGGCAGTGGTCAATACATTTATACTGTAATCCATTTGATAAATAGTTCTTTGTACTGAATGTTTTGGCAGCAATTTCCGAGCAATATAGGTTCTATATGAGAGTGAGGTCAAATTTTCACACACCTACATCGCTAATACAGGTGTGTGATGCTGGCGTGAAAATCTGAATGAAACACGAGCTATTCTGTAACACCATTTGCGATGAAAACTGGTGTGAAAATCATGACAATTTCAGACAAGCAACACCGAATCTTGAATCGCTCACTGAGAATGTTTACATCGAAGTGTTCAGCATCAGTTTGTACGTCATTGCTGCACGCCTAGACCCAGTCATTTATCGAAAACTTCAACAACGACAAAGTGGACCATCCAAAAAAGTAAACAAACGGTGCTGGATTTAGAATATCTTGAGATATTAAACTTGTTGTAGGATAGCATGATACATAGCACAGGATATTCCAATGAAACGTGGACATTAACAGCATTAAATTGACGGGTATTAATGGTGGCAGTGGTTGGTTATTTCTTTACAGAACAGGCGAAACGAAAGGAGTTTTCCAAAACGACAACCTCTCGGGATCAAACTGAGTGAATTATCCACATGTATAGCTTTGAGCATTTTTAAACTATCGGAGATCAGCGAAATGCTGCTGTTCAAATTTGCGATCATCTTTACAGCTTACTCGGTTTGCCCCTGCACCTCGCACCTGTACCCCCATGAAGCAGAACAAGTGATTTCACCATGTCATTATTCAAAATAGGCGAAAAAGAGAAAAAACAAATCATTTGATGTGTTCATGAATAACAATATTAACACGGACACATTTCAATAAACCTAGTAACTGTTGCACGTCTAACTCAATTAACGTCCCTGTAGAACATCGTTTGGCTTTCAGTGCCAGCCAACTTCTCGCAACTATTCAGGAACATTTATGTTGCTGTATATCACATGTGGCCATCTTCATCTCTCTTCCCGTCATCCTCCAGTTGGAGGAGCATTTTTTTTCTCTCATAAAAAATACAAAAGGTATTTTTGTTTTTAAAATTCTTGTCGCGTTTTGCTTATAGAAATCATAAGACGCGATCCATAGCCAGGAGTATGTTATGCGATTTGCTGGGGTCTGTGATTCCGTGGATGATTGTTCGTGGATTCCCAACACTGCACAACACTATACACTGTCATTCGTTTCATCTTTGCTATGCATGACCACTTCACAAACGGGGCTGATGAAGGGGCTGCCATTTGACGGAAGCAGAATATTACTCCAGTAACCAAAAATGGAAGCTTTGTTTCAATCGCCTGCAACATGGGGGGGGGGGGGGGGGGGGGGTGGCCGGTAAATTTCTCGATCTTTGACGAGCGGCCTGCAAATTCCACGAGCGTGCGAAAGAACTAAGACTGTCGAAGAAACTTCAAAGGAAGTCGTTTAAAAACGTGAAAATTTTCGCCGCTGCTAACAACCGAGACCTTTTTTGCTGATTACTTCCACCCATTCAAGCTTTCTTTCAGCCCTGAAATAGTAACTGCAAAACCATTTGCAAAAATTCGTTGCCATGATAGGCCGCAAAAATTTTGCAAAATTGAGCGGAGAGGGAAGGCGTGCCCATGGTTTCCATGTATGCAGTGATTACGACACTGGTCTTTGAATTAGCTCACTTAGCAAACGCCTCAAAGTCGCCGGGTCCAAATAGGCAGTCCAAAGAAAATGCTTCTTTTGTAGTCTAAGCTTGATCCTTTTGTGCGTCGGCTTCCAACAGTTTTGAGGAGGATGCAGATCCGTGGAAGGAAAATCACTCTCACGGTCGATAGCTAATTCTATTATAGCTCCGTGCTCGTACAATCGCTCATAGGAGAACATTTTTATAACAGAACTAGCTATTAAGATAGCTGAGTAATCGCACAAACAAGTCAACTATGCGAGTGCGTTCCCCATGATACTGAGCTCGCCTGCAATCGTCTAGCAGTCACCTCACACCGGTTTAATAGCAGTTTTTGAGGTCATGGTGCTCATGGAAGGAGAGTTCATGATGCTCATGGACGGAAGGTATTTCTTATTCGACGGTTAATTCTAGCTCTGTGATAGCATGCTCGCTCTTAGATAAGTTATCTAAACAGACTTCAGAAATCAGGTGAATGTAATCGATGTATAAGAAGTCAGGCGAAGCGAGCTAGTATGGGTTAAGTTAGTCGTCTTGTCGAACTGAAACGATAACTGCCATAATAATATAGTGCCACCGTTTCAGAGCCGTCATGATGGCACACAGATAATGTTATATTATCACCCACGACAATATTTGTTGCAGCTAGTCATCGAGTATACGGCGGACATGTCGCCGCGGATGACGTAATCAAAAACTGTGGTACATCTCTGCAACGTTCCATATCCGTTCACGTTCCCTGTCAATTGGAATGCTCACTGCCCAAGTTGAATGTGACGCTAAAAACTAAAACATCTTTGCAAGCATTGAAAACAAATCGACTGCGATGCATGATGCAGTGATGTAAATGTGGGGGAAAAAACAGAAGGAAGGGATGCATAATTCAAGAAGTTTTGCAACTAGTAACCCCCTCGAGAGGTTATTTGATGAATGAGAAAAGTTTTGCTACGCACATGCTCAGGCGGCAGCTAATCTGAACAGAAAGATCGCTCGTTAAGAAGAGCATACATATGGCAATATGCAAACAACGCTGAGCAAACAGTTTTGCTCGAAATGGGGCGAGATTTTTTGGCGTGTGAATTGCCAGTTGTATTAGACGAACGCAAAGAGCGCAATAAGTTTAGCATGCGCTGGTCTAAGACTCTATGCGGGTCTGCGACAGGTGGGCTCGTTGAACCCGGTTGCGTAACCAGTGCAATTACATCCCACTATCGCCGACCACCGTTCAAACTAGCACACCAAACGCGTTAAACTCGACTGCAGCATTCTCGTCAATTTATACGTCATAACTAGAGCCTCTCAAAATATACATCCTATTATCACCAGGCGCAGTTTCTTCTACTGGTCACAGTCTCCCCTAAGTAGACCTATACTTCTGAACATCGCGAAAAGATAACATCTACTCGACATAACTCTCTCCCAAAAGTACTGCTTACGGACTTCCACCAGAATGTGCTGATAAGCTGCCAAATGGCTGGCACGATATTATTCCGCGTTCGCAATCCACGTTAACGCAGTCAAGCTCGTTATATATATGTTCAAAAACTAAACAAAGAACGCGGGACTCCTCACAACCATTTCTGCTGGACTAACGATCCTGTTGTCACATACTGTAAAGCGGTGATCGTCAACCGAGATTTTCAAAGGGTCTAACTTCTTCCATTACTTGCTTCAGCTTTTTTCCTTGAATTTTCGAGGTTGGTTTCACAAAATTTCCCAGCTGTCAGCATGGAATTTATTTTTAATAGCGCTTATCTTGGGATAAACTGAACCGTCCTACACCCACGTTGGGAGTCCAAATCTCCTTCCCAGAAATGGAACTTGAAGACACTTATTCCTCTGGTCTTCCTTCCCCACCAAGTTGTTTCCCAAGCGCAACAACTAATCCAGAAAGGTTGTCCCCGAACTTTGTTTCAGTCTTGGGAATATGACAGATCATGATTACTAAGTTTCATCGTGGTGGCTTGTCCAATTCATGAATAAAAACTACCAGACAAGGGTAGATACAGATAAAGATACATAAATAAATATACGGGCATAAAAATGAAGGTCTCATGAAGTGATTTCGCTGCAGTGAATACGCCATGCAGCAAAGGATGGAAAATTAGCCTCTCTTCGCTCGACATAGCCAAACTTCGAACAACCCCTCTCCGCCCCAGGGAGTTGTGGATTTTATAGGCCGGAGGCTTTGTTTAAGATAATAGTGCATAATAATTACTTCATTCGATGCTAACGTGCTTTGGCTTTTGCTATAAATGGTTTACACGTTAAACTCGGGCTAATTAAGCTTGCAGTCTTCAAATTCCTAGCACGCGGACAAAACACATCCATTTCTGTTATGCCGGTCTGTAGACTATCATTGCTTTGAGATCCCGATCGTGCAATTCAAAAGATACTGGTGATCTAGCAATATTTGCTCGGAACCCGCGAAGCGACATCTCTACACAGGCAATAATTTGTAAAATCGAGCTTATCTCTGCAACCAGTTGAAGCTGCCTGAAAGACGAAGACATCGACACTAACGCACATTGTACGTATTATATTAGAAACAATGCTAACGCACACACAAAATACTAGACAATGTCACTACAGACGTGACACGACTAGGAGACGTACAAAATAAAAATTGGGACCCTTGTGGAGTAAAAACGCAATGCGGATCAACGTTAATTCGTTCCGTCAGCGCTAATAAGAACTTATTTTTTCTTTGTAGGGATGACAAACATTAAAAATTTGATTATGACTCTAGTCAATGACCTTCACGAAAAAAGAAAGAGGGAGGGGAGGGTCAAGAGGAAGAGGAAGACAGAAAAAAAAGACGTTTACTGACGTAGGACGAAAACCCACATAAAATTTTCACAGCAAAAGTTAAATGGCTTGCCGACTTTAAAAATTTGTAAGGCATGTCAGGATACTGCTGCGGTATGCTCTTTCCGCCATCCTCGCTAGAAAACTTGCCCTAGCCGACAAGAGAACAGTTACTAATGATACGCATCGTGAAATGGTGGTGGTCGAGCAATTCGTTTACGAGACCTGCATTTCTGCAACTAACCGCTTTACCAGGATTTTCATGCTCTTTTCCCTAAATTTTCCCAGTCGTCATTCAGAGATTCCACACCCCGAGCTACGTTCCAGTGTGTACTCTAACTTGAAAAATATGAATATACGTATGTAATTTATAAATATAAATATAAATAACTAACTAACTAACTAAATAAATATATATATAACCATTGCCTTAGCCTACGTTTTCCATTACTTCATTTTTCATGAGCCATGACTCATGCAAGTATTTATAGATCACGCATAAAATTCGTTTAGGAGCTCTTGTAGGTATAGAAGATATTTCAATGCGGTAGCTTCTCTGGTTGGTTAGTTGAAAATACTGGACACGCACACACCCATGCAAATAAATAAATAAAAACAAATAAATAAATAATAAATAAATACGCACAGGTGTGACAGATCAATAATATGCTTTCAAAATAACATCATATCTCCGACTGATGATTACTCGACATTCTCTATCATCGAATAAAAGGCTATTCTAGAAAGTCGCTGTTTCTATGGTCCTTAACGTTCTTCTCCCATGAAGCGACCTCATCAGCAATGCCGTTGGAAAAAATGTTTTTAGAAACTGAGAAACTTATGAACGATATAAACCAAGGCGTATGTGCTGAACGACTTTATTGATTCGCTATTAGTTTATTTCTCATTTCGGACGCAACAAAAACGAGTATCAGGAGCGCGTTTGAACAACGAGTAAACACTTGATTTTTGAAAGTTACACGACTAAGTAAAGTAGCTTTGGAGGGTTAAAAAAAGAAAAACGATCACTTGAAGAGAGAATGAAAATACAGCAGCGCAGTTATGTTGAAAGGCGTGTGCGATCATGGCGAGCGGAAGCACACGAAAGACGCGAGAGACGAGTTGTTCCACTTCCCCACAACTGACAACGACGTGAACTGGATAGCCAAAAGTTGACATCCTTTATATCACACTAATAAACGACTGTGACGAACGTCTCCTCTCGACAACAACACACACCTTCAAATTATTCATTATACCGTATAACATATCAAAATAATCAATCCACTTTTCGTGTTTTCATTTTCCTCATTTTTCCTCCTTTTTATTTTATATCTTGGTGAACATACGCAGCATCTCGACTGATAGCAGTCGGAAATTAGCGACGAATTCATCGAAGACTGTGGTGAGATTTGCCGGAAACAAATTAGCTTATTTTAATTTATCAATCGCATTTTTTTTTTTTGTTGAGAAATGTTTTGTCCTCCAGGAGAGGAAATCATGTTATTTCAACATTTGAGGGAATGATCTCTTTTCTTTCCAGCATCAGTATTCTTTCCGTGAGGGTCTTCTATTCGGAGTGAAATAGTATTGGTATTACATTTTCAAAAACCCGTGAAAATTTTAGTACAACAGGATCAAATGAACTTCTTGCATGAGGGATGCGATCTATCGAGGCTTGTCATGTTGTCCCGATTCGCGAATTTGATCGTAACGATTCATTGAATGTACTCAGTGACAAAAAATTGCCAACTGCGATTTGCACATTCAATCGCAGCGAATCGCTGACTCAAAGTACGAGTCAGCGATTTATTCACAAATGGCAAAGGGCGCGTGAAGAAAATGAAAACAAAAAAGGGGGGGCCACAAAGGGATCAAAGCGGAGCGGGGCAGTTCAACAGATGAGTCCGAGCCGAACTCGGGCATTCGCGTTTTAGAGATAGACCAGGACTGCCTGGTCGGGGGAGCTGAGGTAACTCCCCGTAAGAAGAGAGCGTACCTGTCGTTTCGACTGTAATTACGTCAGTTTGTGCATGTCAAATATTCTACTGCACTATTCCATCGCCTTGTAATATTCGCATTCTAAAGAAGGGCCGGGCGGCCTAGTCGGAGCAGCGGAGGTGAATCCCGCTTCGTAAGAGACTGCTGCCTTCATCTCGGCTGTAAATACGTCAACACCTACACGTCATATATTCTACCGTGCTGTGATATTCTCTTCAAGGACTGTAGCTGCCAGCTGCGAAAGCTCCGTCAACAACAATTTACTGAACGTAAGTCTTTGATCCTACTCTTTGTTGGAGTAAGCGCCGCTAACTTTGTTCAGTACACATGTATATGGCTGACGGCAGCTGTTACCGGGATAAGCTGGCGGTGACACATCTTCAACCTTTTGAAAAAACAGGCGTACGCGCGTTGCTTCGCCTAAAATTTTCCACACTGAGACAAAAATTCTACTGTTTTTTAGGTCAGTTGGCAAAAACCTTGAGAAATTTGGACATTTTGAACAAAGGTTCTACCAAGTCATGCTCAAACGCAACTTTTTTGGACGGCTTCACCATTGACAGTGCTCATTCACGTAAATATTTTGAACTGAACGCCTTTCGAAGACGAATTCCGCATTAGATAATGCGATAAGACAATCGCTTATTTGGAAAAACTTCATTGGGATGGTCAAGAAGCAAATGCATGACGAGTCGGAACTTCCCTTCTGTTCGGTGGCCGATAAAACGCAGATTTCAATGATGCTGATCGAAATGGGTATAATAAGTTGCTAGGACTCGAATATAGAAATGATAAAATGCATCTTTACGAAGCCACCGAAGCTTTCCTTTCGGTATAGAAACTTTCTTTTTGCGCATTAAACAACAATAAGCATTTTTTTTGTGTGTCTGCGTTTTCGGAAATCAACATGTTCAGATCTGGATTGCCGTCTTATTATTTAAGAAACCTGATTTTTTAAAATCGATCCTCTCAGTTTTCATTGCAGAAAGAGACACTATAAAAGCATATAGCGATTACCACAGAAAAACATGTGCTCCAGTTTAGTCTCAGCTGGACGATGAAGAGCAGCCGTCGCCCGGGGTTTGGCTCTCGATTTTTCCGAATCAGTTCCTCTTCGGGCGAATCGGTCCGAAACGTTTCGACGGGGTTCTCCAACCAAAGTGATCTTTGACTGAGTCCCCATCGGTAATTCGATCCCCGAACGAGGCCTCTGCAGTATAGAACTGCCTCTTTCTCTAACTTTTCAGCTTTGACCCTGTCCTCCATCACACTTCTCCCCAATTCGGCTTTCCTGGTGAATCACTCCAATCGCTAGCGATAGGATGTTCTCAAACTGAAAATCGTTTCCCATAGTACAATATATAACTTTACTGCAAGAACAAGGATGCTGCTATTGTTGTGAGGCTTGTGGTGTTTTAAATCGAACCGATGCATACCTTGCTAAGCCATTCGGAATACCGTTTGCGATAACCGTGGGAACATGAAGTACAATTTGCATTTTGCGCTTTCTAGCATTTTCACTTTTAATCCACGTTCGCAGCCGTTTTGGTTGCTTGCCATCTTGATGGCTCAATTTGTTAATTTAGACCTTCAGCATAAACCTTTATCTATGCAACGCTCCCAACCAGTGGGTTTAACTTTTGCTTTCTTATCAATTAAAATTTTTGCTTTAGGTTTTTCAGTTTCGTCGCCCACTGTTTAAGGCATCTTTTCGAATATGAGTGCCATTCTCAATATCGCTTTCTAGCAGATGGCCATTTTATTTCTCAAAACAGGAAGGCTGCTGAGTGTTGAGCAAAGCCAGTATTCATGTGCTCACGTCAACTAAATGGGGACCTATCTTTACCTTCAACACATACATGACTAAGAGAAAAAGATGCAAGAGGCTGCAAGCAATATTCAGCATAGGCCCTCCTTTCCGCCAGCTCGCAGATTGGACTCCTCCTAAATAGCTCATCCCTCTCGAATATACGCTTTCTGAAAACTCACGACTTTCATAATCGCTGTGTTTAAACATATAAAAGTTCGCGTTCTATAGAGCAGCTGGCTGGTGTGACCCTTGAAATGACGGTTATTCGAAGATTACTTGTGGTCAGCTTGGTGATGAGCTGCTCAAATACTCCTCACATCGACAGCACTCCACACTTTTTGGAACTTTCCAGGGTCCATGATCAGGACTGCCCCCAGAAATTTTTACATAAAGAAATTTTTGCTGCGTGGGACTTCAGGGATCGCCTGTAGCCAACGTCCTTTTCACTCACGAGACACCAAATGCGTTTTTGTTGACTTTTCACCCAAATTCAGTTTAAAACCTCAACTTGATTACAAAAAAAAAACAAAAGAGGAGAAGGCTTACGCCTTCAACCGAAAAGCGAAAGGAGATTATAGCTCCACCGAATCGCCCGTTTCCGGAAGACGAATCGGAACTGTGAGGAACAGACTTCGGACTAAATTTCGTTTGTGACATCAGCTCCGTCAATTCTCATGTTTACTCTACGTGTAACCATAAATGGTACACAAACTGGAATCTATGGGCCACACAAACATTTATATGCGCAAAGAGGTACGCATAGTTGGCCGTGCTGTATTGCTTTTGAATGGTATGCAAATTTCACAGTTATTTTAGAAAAAAAAAGCTAGGGGACATATTTCAGAACAATGACACCTTTTTTTCAGTGCGCGAAAGAAGAAAACAACAGATAAATGCAAAAATTTTGGGAGAACTTGTTAAACGCCGAAATTAATTGATGTTAGCGGGAACTGTTTGGTGGGAGTGAAATTTGGAACGCATTCTAATATGTTACGAAACGGGCTTCCGATTAAATGACGAACAAGATTTTCGGCTGCTCACGACAGACAGCGCTCTACTCAGCCGCAATATACACAACCACATTCTCGTCGAAAAAGCGCTCATTTGTCGACAACGAATGGTATTTAAACCGTTTTTTTCTTTCTGTTTCACATTTGCAGCCAACCAAAGATCAGTTTTTTTCCGCGCTGAATCGAACGTAAAATGGACGCAGTCGAACGTGATCGATGATGAACTCCATCGATTATTGATTACAGAGGTTAGCATTACGTCAACACCATCCAAGAAGCATTCCAATGGACAACTATACACAAATTGTGATAGAACGTCAAATTTTTCTAACCGAAACATTTGTTATTTTTGCGAACACAGAGCACTAAAATTTCAAGATGACCCTACAACGGCGGCTGACAAGACCAACCAGCTTGGGCAAGTTCGCTCTCTACTCGTACATATTTTGCGTTTTGCAAAAGGTAACCCTTATTTGCCTCCTGGCAAAATTGCGGACAGTGTCGAAAATACTACTGCTCAGTACGGTTCGGAATTTTGCCTCTGTAAATTCAAGCATTACGGCTTTATATAAAATCGCGTACGACAGTAACATTTTGATGTGAGTTATTCCTCGTACATTATGCACGGTTTTTTTTGTCTACCTCTTCCATAAATCTTGCTTATTTTGTTTTTACGGAAACTTTTTCTCAGATCATATGCTGTTCCCTTCTCTACCTCTATCTCAGTGCAGAGACAAATGAATTTAACTGCATGAAATTTGGTTGGTTGAAATCGTTTATTACGTAATGCGGAATAAAAGAGAACGATATCAGAACGAGAAACTGATATGTACGTGCATGAAAAATAAAATGTGAAAACAATGGAAGATACAGCGAATGCAAAGTTAGGAACAGTGCTCAAATAATAAGATATAAGAAAAAAGAAGCGCAGGGCGCAGTTGAATGACCACGAGCAGTTACTCGATAGGAGGAAGGCTGAGGGTAATTTATTAAGCCTACACGATATTGATGTTATTTCCTCTGGACGTGGAAGTGAAAACACTGCTAGCAGGTATGACTGGTCGGGAGAAGGGAATTCCAAAGACTCAGGTTGTGAATGTGTCGAATGAGAGTGCTGAAGCGGTCGTTGCGGAGTTCCTTAGAACAGCGAATTTGCTGCAAGAATGGCTAAAATATTGTGAACGACCTATGTGAGCAGAACCAGCTAGAATTATAAAAACATGCAAAGGTAAGATTTAACTCGGCGATTTTCAAATACCGAGGGAAGAGAGTGAAGAAGGTAAGAACAGAAAACGGGAGCTTGCATTTTTTGTAATCAACTTTGGTAAACTAGTGCTGTATCTGTTCCACTCTCGCACAATCTTTTTTCCAAAAAGAGAGCCGAACTTCCAGTGCTTATTCGTATGCACGTTCTGGAAGTCGAGATGCACGCCGAAATATGGTAGAATTTAACGCAACGAAAAAGCAACCGCGATTTACGATAAACGAGGTGCGCAATGATGTTTATGTGAAAATTAAACAACAATCTCAAATCGATCATAACATCGAGATGGCTGACATAGAGGGATCATCATTTTATTTTATACGCCTGAGGGGAGCTCCGTTGAAGGATCTGTTTGAATTACGGAAAATTTGGGGATCGATTATACGAAGATGCGAAAATCGACAGTTCACAGCATCAATAGCGTTGGAAGAATTGTCAACGCTTTAGCGAAAACCGACCTACAATTTCTCCTCATCGGCGTATGGACGAGTGATAACATCTGGTGGTCAACAATGCGGTAAACCATTGATATATAACTGAAAAAAACTGATCCAAGAACGCTATCTTAAAACAACCCAGCTATAAGCTTCCAACTCAGCTGAGAAAGATCCAGCTTTCACTCGAGTTCTTCTGTCGATCACGATGCTTTGCTCCATGTCAAAAGCTCCTCACAGATCCCATATGACTGAATTTTCGCGATAAGAAAACGCAAAGGAACAGGACCAAAAGCGTTGGCGAAATCGTTACAAATGTAATGCATTAACATGCTTTCCCTGATCCCTTTGAAGCAGTCAGAAATACGTGCTAACAGCTGGATAGTTGCAGAGCGAAAGGCAAATATGTGAATTGTTCTCTCGATGAGTTTGTGTGACTTCAGTATGCTTAATGAGTTCTGCATGTGTCAGTAAATCGTTGATGCGGCCGATATGCTGCTCGAAACTAGGTACTCTAATTAAAACTATTTTACTAATACTTCAAGCAAAGGATGTGTGAGGTTGAGAAGCGAGTAGATAGATGCTTGAAAGATCACTACGTTTCGTTGATCCCCGTGCACACAGGCAGACAGGCACACGCATACGAGCAACAAAAGTTTTAATTAGAGTAAAACTGAACAATTAATAAAGAGATGCCAAGCCATAATATTAAACAAGATGATTATTATATGAGTTATTTAGGATAGCGTTATATCGTTTGTCGTAGATGAACTTACCGAAGCCAGTTATAAGGTGGCAGTTGATTGTGAGCTGAGATCAAAACCCAGCTGAAAATAACAAATCGAAACAACTGTTTAAGGTGACAAAGCGGATGACAAAAATGAAAAAGAAATGTACGGGAAGTGAGGTCGCGGATTGTTGCTCTTGAAAACTGAACTGGTAACCACTTACAGTTAAGCGCACGAATTGTGGACTGGCGGGTTGGAGGGAGGGGGAAACAGGTGAATGGAGAGAGGTGGTAAGTTCAGATGTGCCGTTTATGATCATACGCCAATGAAATGAGACCGCTCGTAAGAGTGCGGACGAATAGCTTTGTAGGGATTCAAAATCGAGACTGCAAACGCTCTATGTTCGTTCATCGCTGAAACCTGCGGAAAAGATCGTTACCTCCTTTTGTGTGGTCTCACTTGAAAAGAAAACAACCGAAACTGTTTCAAGCGATAACTCTTGATTCACAAAGTTGTTATTGCTGTATTTGGACTGTATATTCGGCTTAGAGTAAAGAACATAAACAAGAGGAAAAAATCAAAAAAAAAGCAGTCAGCCGCAAACCATTTGAACTATGAAATAATAATTCGAAAATTTGAACAGGTAAAACAAAATGCACGATGAGATGCGAAAAGCTCATCAGAGTATCGCACAAATGACATTCGGCAGCTTTACGTACGGGCAAAAAACAGCTTACTGAAAATGTTGATGCCTTCGTAAAAATCGATTTGCTGAAGTCTCGACGGGAACCTGTGATTCGTGAATTGGCTTCACGGCCCTCACCGCTTCAACGAATCGACGTGATCATAACACATCCGAAACAGACAACGAGAAAGTAACGTATGATGTCCACCAGAATACGTGAAAGCTACAAGAAAGGATGTCGTGCCAAATGGTAAAAAGTGTTCTTTGTTGCAGCTAAAATTTTATAACTGACAGTGTCCTGAAAAAGCACGAGATCGCCAATCGTGTTTTCTAGAGTCACTAAGAAAAGCAACGCCCTTACGTATCGTAACGCCATAAACGTAAAGCTGCAAACGCAATTCTCCATTTTTACTTACAACAAACGCAGTTCCTATATGTCACGGCCTTATCTCCTGAAATAAGGCGTGTACATTTTGCTATGGCACTAAGGGAGGCACTGAACGACCACGAGATTGCTAAAAGAACCTGAAAAGAGTGAGAAACGCAAAATGGAGCGA
>JPKZ01002783.1:5370-41032 GCA_000803305.1 Toxocara canis | reverse complement strand
CTCTAAAAATCCATCTTCATACATTTTACGACCGCCCACGACCCAGTGCAACCGGTTTTTCAGCTGTTGCGGCTAGCAGCTGTTGCAGCGGAAAAGTGCATCGTGCTCGATACCGAACAATTTCCATGCCGCCAAAACAGCTGTTTTTTGATTCTTCAAATTTAGCTGATAGCCGAGCAGATAGGCAAAATACATCATAACGGGAAGAAATTTGAAAACGAGACAGCATTTATGAGAAGACAGTGTGGCTGTGGTTTGTAGCCGTGATAGTTTCCTTCCACAGCCGATGGTTTTTCCGAAAAGAAAAACGATTACACTAGAAGGGTGGGAAAAAAAAGTTTGTGATATCACGGTCCGAAACGCTAAAATGTCCGCAGATGCCGACATCGCTACCACTTCGCCATGGTTGCCGAAGTGCGGTACTCACGGCGAACTGGTAGCGATGTCGGCATCTGCTGGCACTGGGAAGGGAACGAGTGAGGAGGGTCATATTCTTTGCAATTATCTCTACGGACTTCCATAAACGTTCATAGCTTCCATAAACGTTCGCCTTCACCCTCCCGAGCGCTCCTATGCTGGCTCGTACGCTACTGCTACAGGAATTCGGCCGATCGAAGCTAGATAAATATATTCTCAGAACTCGCTCTTTTAGCACCGCCTTTCCCTCCCTTCTCACCTCACTACGCGCTTGCCTTCATGCCACCATCAGTTATTCGTAACGATGGCAGCCACAATTTTTTGTCTTATGTGACGACTATGGATTACGTTTTGTCTCAATATTTTCCCATATTACGATCACTGGAATGTAGGAAGCAAGCGTGACACAAGTTAATGACAGACTCTTATACCAGTTATGCGTCGTTAGCCCCCCCCCCCCTCCACCTAATTGTCCTTTCGTATTTTTGCATCACTGTTATTAGCTGATTTCCCTATGTGAACGAGCGTGCCTGCCACGAAAGGTCATCAGCACGTGGCAGAGTGTGCAATCTTTGCACTGCGCGCTTTTTAAAATTCAAATACAAACAGCCCTATCTATACTAATAAACAGGTTGTTCCCTAATATGCTGTTTGTCGACATTCTTTATGGCTACTGCGCCCTCTCTCATAGGGCATCAAATGTACCGCTGAACATTGTTTTAGTGCACCTACTAACAAATATATTTCAACCAGTCGCACTACTCAACATGTTCCCAACCGTACGTATGGCGCGACCAGTGAGCTGACCCGTTCGCCCTTTCTTAGTTCGCATAGATGAAAGTTCCACGGAAGATTCGTCTTACATGCAGACAGAAACAGCGCTCTAATATAGTCATCACGGAAACAACTGTCGTTGAGGAATGAGGAGAGCACGAATTACCGAAGCTGTGGGAGCAGTGGTTTTGCGATTACAGTTGGCACGAAGCATGACGGCTAGATGTAAATTTAATGCTCGTATTGGGTCGGAGATGGCAAAATGGTCTTTTCATGTGCTGTCGTGATTTAGTGTGGTTCCGCTTCTTGTTCTCTTTGTTGGTCTTTTTTGTTTTTGTCTCGTTAAGAGATAATGATGCGACCTGTATTGATGAGTCGCTTAGCCTACCGCGTTCTCGATTCTTAGAGAAGAGCTGAATTTGTGGGACTTTTGAAAAACAACTTTGAACAGAAGATTGGGGCACATCCGAGACAGGTGACGGCGAAAAGAACACGTGAAACGGAAAGTCGTACAGGTGCGCCGACCTCTGTTTCAGCTCGGAAATTTGTGCGGTTTTTACTTAATTCATTTACGAACAATTCTTAACAGGTATTGTTCCTTTTTTGATTAAAATACCAGCACGTCACGGTGGTCTCACATTTCACGAGTTCTTTTTGCCGTTTTCAGGGTCAGATCTGCTCTGGCTACCTCAAGTAATTGCCGATACAAAAGTATTCCTTTCTTTAAAAGTGCGTTATATATCAAGAAGAGCTTGGTGACCGTACTGGGATAAAATATCTTACAAAGCGACTCGATCCCAACTAGGATATGATTTGTCTGTCTAAGATTGGATCATTTAGTACTGTCAAGAATCTGTGCCATGTATGAGCACACAGTTGATCTCATTGCTGCGTTGCGACTGACTACTGGTTTGAAGGGGGTGCATGCTGATCGTGCGCATAGTTTGTGTCTATATCACCGTGGCGACCGATCGTTTGCACTTCGTACGCTTCGTTGACACACGAGTTCACCGTACGCGATTCGTTGTTTCTGTTACTCATTCACGACAAAGTTACTGCTCATGCATAAGTTAGGTAGTGGACTTATGAGTAATATCCGTTGTCAAAATTATGAACAATTCATATGAATGGGTGATAAGAAAAGAGGGTGTGAGGCATAAAGCGCATCGATCGCACCATAGCACTGATATTCTCTGGGCCATATTTGCTTTTTTTGTAGTGTGCATAGTGTGGTATTGAAGGAACGGATTTTTGCTCATCGTGTGAAAGGTGTTCTCTGATTGCAGGGCAACGTGTGTGAACATTTGGTGAGCGGTGCTCAAACTGTTTTCGTGTATCGCGCATAAGCAGCGTTTGTCCACCGCTCGTTTCATTATCCACTGCCAGCACAAGTCGAGTCCGCTGGAGTGTCGTCCGACTGAAAGCGTCACCCATGACGCTCTTCAAAAACCTTGTAAGTTTATCACATTCGAGCGGAGCAAAAAGATGAGAGTGCCTGACTGGACTATGCCGTCTTCATCGCCGAGGATGTCGAGATGAATCAGCTGAGACTAACATTAGGTTCCACTACAGCAGGAACTTCAGCGGGAATATTTTAGCGGACTTTGATGTTAGGATATGGTGCGGAGGGGTATGTAATACTAGGCGATGCAGTCTGGCGTCATAGAGTAGGAAGCCTGATAAGCCATGCCGGAGTTTAGGAATTGCCATATTATTCCGCGAAATGTCGTAGGAATCACTGCAGAGGAAAAGACGGCGATTCATGTGAGATTTATTCAGGCTAGCTGGAGAGAGATAGCGCAGCGTGTGATTATGTGAGTTTCTAGATAATGATCAGTTGAATTATTCTAGGAGAGATTTTTTCGCATGCGTAGCCGTTTTGCTGGCTATAATACTTTATATGCGTGAATGAACTTTTAAGAATACATTTTTTGAATGCAGTGGGTTTTTGGATGTTGCTTTTAATAGCAAAAAGAGATATAACTTTGAGTTTAATAGGTATAACTTTGAGTGGGCGTTAATTTCGGTTTCAAGGAAGTCGTTGTTGATTTAATTGTGTGTGCGTCGCGCTCTTTCCTGAATCCGCCAGCTTCATTGGTTGCGCGTACCTTATATATTTTTTACCTGTAGGGGCTTTTCGTTTCTACACATCCTATGGGCGTTAGTTTCTCATTGGCCGAATCTAGTTGGACATAGTGAGAAATCATTCGTGAAATTAAACGAAGCTTTTGGAAATGAGCTTGTTTTGTAGGGGTTGCAATAACAAGCAGTAGATGGCGCATGATTGCATCAGTGCTGGAACAGGCTGGATAGACTGTGTCGCGCTGTCGATTCTTCATTGGAGAGGGTAGGGAGAGGGAGACGGAAAATAAAATTTTGGAACTAGCACCACACTCGGTTGTCCTTCTCACTTGTGCCTAAAGTGATGCATACAAATTTTCGTCCCAGAATTTACTTGCCTATTGTGCCGCCAATTTTTGCGAGGCGGATAATGTTAAAGATGTTCCTATGTTTGATCTCATTGAATTCACACGTGATCATCCTCCCTTTCTTCACCCACTGCTCTCCATCCCCTCCAGCGCAACAACTTTTTTTGAATGGGTCTGTGAAACCTCAAGTTTTTGCGCGGTCCTGTTTTTCTCACTCTCGACTGAAAAAACAAATCACCACCCACGAGCAATCCACAAATTGGCGAACAGCGAAGAGTCACTAGCCGTCACCTGTCAGGTCCTAATGGTGACTGAAAAAGGTCGGCAGTTGTCGCTATATGTTTAAGGATAACGGCGCTGATTTACAGTATTAACAGCTGCATATAATGCTGTCCCATTTCTTGCCACTAAGCGATCACTAATCAGTTTTGTTATCAGAATTTTTTTTTTTGGATTGCAGATCACTTAGAAACGATCAGTTGGTATCTCAGTCTATGTAGACAAACACCAAGCAGTTGTATTCACATAGCTAGGTTTTTCATAAGTGCGACTCACTAAGCTGCAGGTATTATGCCTTGCATATGTAATTGATGCTTTTCGAGATTAAAATCGTGCACGCTATCCAGATCTCAGCTTATACGGAATCACGCGGCCTGGCTCGAGTTATACTTTCAGAAACTCATTTGTCAACACGATAAGTGAGTCGTTGTAGGAAAGTGGCGATAAAAAAATTCACCAAAACTCGTCAGTCTATTTTTTGGATGTGAATGACAATCGTTTCTTTCGATTGGCAAATAGGAGAATCAGGTTTCGCAAAATTTTTTGAGGTGATACGTGTTTAACGCAGTATTCCTTGCTGGATTTCTACCCCGACCAGTCGGCATAGTTGCGTCCATAAAAGCCGAGGAGTCTTTTACAATATTTCTTTTTTGTTTTTCCACAAGAAACCGTCTACGCTTTGCAGGTTTGTCTGGCAATCGGTCTTTACGGCGGCGCATATCTTGACCAAAATTATGAGGTATGTATACGTTGAATTTGACAGGATTGCTTAAATTGCGAGTTACTAAAGAAAGCCCTAAATACTTTGACGTTTTATTCGTCTCTGCGTCTTTTTGCTTTTGCTTTTGACTTAAGCCTTTTGCTTGGCGATATATAATCGAGAAGAACTTGCTTTTTTTCGTGTTAAAGTTTTAATAGTGCTAATTGTGCCACTTTCTCTCCCTTCAAGCATAACAACTTCTGGTTTTTTCGTCATTTTTGAATCCGTGACTTGAATTGCTAGCCCGTCTCTTAATGGAAACTCATTCTGTCGATTTATCTTTAAAATAATTTACATTTCTTAGGCTTCAAAACACTTTGTTTCACTCAGCACTCAGCATTCTGTGAAAGAGAGTTGAGTAGGAAATAAACTTTACAAAAGAAAGCAATAAGCTGTTGCATCGCTAAACATCACTACTGTAAGCGAATCGTGAGTTATAGCTTCAGTTAAACTCCACTTGGAGCGTGTTGTGACGTTACAGGATTGTATATAAGCTACTTCGGTGGTGCATTGCACAGGAAACGTATCTATAATGACTTAATTTTGAGATGTAACAGTGTTTTCTGAATCGTTGGCAAAGGAATGTCAAGAATGTAGAAATAATTGACGAAACGGAATGCAGATGATTCTGTTATAAACGGGGCAAGGTGGTCATTATGTAAGGCCCCGAGGCCTTGAATATCGAAAACGAGTTACTGGGGGTTTTACCTGAACAATGATGCAGTGATTTTTTTTTGCGTTGGAGTGACTTCGAGTTTGGAGCGGAGCCACTTTTTGAGCAGGAATGGGAGCTAGGTCATCCCGGAAGTTCAGGAAGTGGGAAGCGTTTAGTCAGAGTCGCCTGACGAGACGAATATGGCTGAACTAGAAAGTCTTCGACGAAATAATTGTAGTATCAGCGTCCCCCGGAGATCCGTTGTCATTTCCTTCCGTTCCCTTCCTCCTCCCCCCCCCCCCCCCCCCCCCCCCCCCCCCCCCCCCCCCCCCCCCCCCCCCCCCCATCACGGAAACCGTGGAACATTATATGAGTGGCGCATATCAGTTACTGACTCAATATTGTGTTCCCGAAAAACTAAAAAACGGATGAGGGGTGGTGATTTTCTGTAGCCAGTAAAGGCAGACGTATTTTGCTACATAGAAATTTCACATGAGGAACACGTGGACTCTAATCATTTATGTCAGTTGATGTGGTGCGCACTTTAAGGTTCCGCCATTGCCTTCTGTGGTGGAGCTGTATAAACAGCTGGAAGCGAACTTAGAAGAATATTTGAAGAACGCAAAAAAAGAACACCCTCGACAAAGCGACTAGTCATTAAAGTTTGTTTTTTTTTTTTTGATTTGTTTGTTAAAACGAAATCTCATCAGTTGTCGTAGTGCTTTCTTTAATGTTTCAATTCTGTAGTGGAATAACATGCTAGCAAGGTTGTTTCTGCAGTCAGACTGTTGTCGTGGGTGGAGTGTTACGGGTTAGAACGTATGGGCGATACATCTTTTCTGTTTGAACGGCCAGCAGAAGTTTTCATTCAGCTGATTAGTTGTTCTTGTATTTTTTATCGAAGCCTTCATTTCAGGGTTAGGGTTCTTACCAGCTTGGCATTGAAGTTCCGATTATCATTTGCAAGACAAGAAGCACGGCGAGAGGATTTGAGCTAAAATGCATATGAAGAGCAGAAAACGAAATTTCTTTTTAACGCCACCCCTTCCCTCCCTTTTCCGTCCCCAGCAGTTCGAAAGTTTGTTTTTAAATGCAGAGCTGTTTGAATTGCAGCGAAGTTTCTTTCCTGGCTACCCTTCAAGATTCACATTGTTTATCTGCTTCGTTTCATACTTTTCTAGAACGCTCGGAAAATAGTCCGACGAACAGCGGGTGAAAGCAACGCTAAGGCTTAGGTACTAAAGTACGCCATTTGATAAAATGGAACTCGTGCAAATTGATCTGAAACAAACGGAAAATTGTAAGAGCTATGAAATTGGCTGTTCAGGACATTTTTTGCATTTTCGCAGAAATTCGACGCTTTCGATGGACGGACTAAATTCGCCATAGGTCGCAAACAATATTTGACTGTGCGGTATACAATAGATTCAAAAAATTTCTGCTTGTAGCAGCCACTCATCACTGAGTCGGAACACCGAACGATTTATGGGATTGTGTAATGTGCGATGCGGCGTTCGCACTACTCGACGCCGTAATTCCGCTTCTACTTTGGTCATTTCGAGAGTGGCAGTTACATAAACTTTGACGGGTTAAGTAGCCTCAGTTTTATTCATTTAAATGGGGGCATCGAAACCCCTTGAGTTGATACTCGGTCGCAGCGCCTACACGGTGAAGGACATTATTCAGCAACGTTGGACCTGTCTCTCATAGTCTCATATTGTCATATTGGTAAGACAAACCATCATTATAATTGAAACAGTTGGTTTGTGAAATCAGGTGAACTTTAGCGAATCTTTGTTTTTTGAGGGCAGGGCCGCATATAAGGAAAGGAAATAAAACTCAAAACTCAGATTTCAGCCGTGTTTTGTAGGTAGGCAGTCCTCGATGAGGGGATCACAATTCAGTTCACCCCCGTATTAGGCATAAGGAGTTATCAGTAAAGTAGACATACACGATTTGTGAGAGGTATGCGTCAGGTTGCCAACCAGCGGTTGTGGCTCAGTGGAAGTGGAGGATGACGGTAGGTGGTTCTTGTGTCGATGCCGTTTTTCTAAAACCAGGATGGGTTTTTCTTCCATTGTCTTCTGCTTTCTCTGTACCTCACCGCCTTTTGTCACTTACGAAAGACGCCTTAAGGTCACAGTTCTTTCGTCGCATTCGTGCACTGTTTTGGATGGTAAGCGTCTCAGAATCATTTGAAGCAGTAGTAATTTTGGCGCCATGAACGGCTGGTGAATACCTCACGCCCACAGACACGGTGATTATTGAGATATATTCGATGGAAACGATACCTGATTTATGTTATTTAAAAAATCTCGAAGCTTAGTAATGTTGAAGCGAAAAACATGTATCTAATCATCTTTTCATAGGCCGGCGGTGAAAGCTGATGATAAACAGTAGAATGAATCTTAGTCATATCGTCTGTAATTGTTTTATCCAGATAGTCGTGAAAGAAGCAGCTCGCGTTTTATGGAGGCGAAATGTAGTTATTCACTTGCCTGTGGAAGTACACGTCGCATTTTTGACATACAGGAGTATCTTTGGGCCGTATAATGTTAATTGACCAACTCGGCTCCTTCCTTCCATCCACGAACATCTCGTTGTACAGCGAATGGTTTTCTGTCCACTCCAGCTGTCGATAATGAAAATGGTTCTATTCGACATATGGACGCACGACATGTTTCAAGAAATCCTTGTAGATTATCACGTATAATTTGCTCCGGCTGGAGCACGTGATGTAAACATTGGCGTACTTTTTCATATCAGCTTCTGGTTCTACTTGCACTCAATGAAAAGAGGTGAGGAACATAGAAGTCCATAAGAGAAAGCTCATCATAGTGCAAGGAAGGAGAGCATGCGGACATGAACAAGCGACTTCATCACGTCCATTCTTCACTACATCAGCTGCGCCGAAACCGTCAGTGCGAGGATGAACGCATATGTCTTACAAGTTTACTTTACTTCACTAGTTACTCGTTACGCATTAGCGATATGCGCCTAATGTGACGGTGATTTACGATCCCCGCATCGAGGCCCATCCTATACACAAAATGTGACAGAAGTCTGAGTTTTAGGTTCCACGCACTTTTGTTAATGTTTGCTTATTTTGCCGAGGTTCTGGAAGTAAACTTGATTTTTATTCAGTGTTTCGCGCTTGTTACCATCGAATTGGGCTAGAAATCTTTCGTGGGGTCCAAAAGGAAGTTATAAATCACAATCTAGCTTTAAATTGTGGTATTATGTGAACTATAGTTTTGCAGGGAAGAATGGTATTGTTGCTAAATAAGGTTGGAGCAAGCGAAAGCAATGAATTCAAATACGACGTTCGAAAACTTTTAAAAGACCTTCACTAAACACATTAAAGATCACTTCGTATAATGTCCGAATTTCCTTTCTGGCATCGTTATCGATTTGTTTCAGATCGCAACTAGCAATGCATCTAATTCTACAGCATTACCTTACTTATTACTATGATTGCCGTAAAAGTGGGGTGCTTGTATTTTCCATGTTAAATAACTTTAGTCCACCGATTCTGCCTATTCTTTTTCCTCAGAGGTGAGCGCACTTAAACTGAACCATTGTCACCAGCGGGCAACTTTCGCTTGCTTTCAAACAGTATCTAGGAAATTCCCGTCTTAGTCGATAGTGATTTTTGTTATGTTTTATCGATAAAATTTTATTTCTTTTTAAAGTTATCTTCACATTAAATTTTAAGAAACCAGTCTGAAAGCACAAACAAACAGAATTATCTGGTTCCCAGGGTACTCATCTAGGTGCTGCAACCACAGTTCTCATGTTTAAAAGATGAGAAAGAGGAGAGATAGGGAACAAATATTGATGTAATCAGTCATCTTGACTCGGTCAGTAACCTCTGTAGCAAGCTGGCCGTCTCTGCAGTAGCGGCTGGTTGGGTGAATGGTTGATCAGAGAGGTTGGAGATGAGGGAGTACAGGAACAATGGTCGGTGCTCTTCCAGCGTTTGTTTTATTAATTTATGTGACATATAGGGTGCTGATGGCGTTTTGGAACAGTGAGCCCATGAGTAATCCCAACGTGGATGGAGGTTAGGCGATTTGAAACGTAAACTCTTCTGTTTTCTATCATTTAAACCTATAAATGCATCGAACCAGGAGCTTTCATAACTCCTGCTTCAAATAGCTACAAGCCGTTATAAATAGGAGTTAGGAGGCGTGAATGAGCATTCGCACGGAACCACATCAAGCTTGGCTTAGTTTTACATTAATGAATAAGTTAAACAAGATCAGCGTAGGCGAGTTGATGGGCTAATCTGGTTTTCTTCTCCAGCGTAGGCACGTTTTCTGGATCGATGATCTTGTACCTTGTTCATGTTCAGCGCAAATCTCAACTCCTCCACCACCTTTTCATGAAATGGCCTCTGAAATTAATTCTCATTCTAGTGTTAAAGGTGAGTAATGAGCTGTAGTGGCAAGACTAGTGCATTTATTTGGGAGTGGTTTTTATATGGAACGGTAAGAACAGAGAAGTTACATCTCTGCTGTTTTTCGGAATGGCCGAGGTTTTTGCTGTTGCAAAAGTGTTTTGGTCTAAGTGTTGCTTGTAGGGGAGAGAGCGAGCGAGAGAGTTAATGAAAAGATAACGAAGGGTCTAATAGCTACTATGTGTCGGTCCGATATTTGTATACCAAGCGTGGAGGCGTGATCGTTATAGCGTAAATGTTGCAACTTAATTGCGAAAATTTTGACATTTTAAATTAAGCGCGAATATTTTTAAATTACGCAGTGCAGAAAATATTAACGATCATAATCTACTGGTTTGACTCGAAGTTTCATTTTTTAAAAATAGTTCTTGCATTTGGCTGTGTCCTATGACTGGCGACGCCTTCCCTCTCTCTGCAAGTGCTGAGTACGTTGCAATTTGGTTTTGTCTGTGTGAGAGGAGATGATGCAGCTTACGATGGCTAAAGTCGAGACTGCTTGTACAGCACCAGCTGATTTAGTGTTATCGTAAGGCAATTTTTGTCGCGGCAGATGCCCACTGTCAGAAGAAGTTCAGGTACAGGCCTGTTCGAGGTTAGCGATTTGTCTACTGCGAATACAGAACTCGACGATGACCGTGCAGAACGCGAACACAAGGCCTGCGAAGAGAATTATGAAAAGACCGGCTACATTGTGCATATTGAGTGCGAACCGTTGCTGCGTAACTGCTGAACTCGGGCCCGCGCATGAAGCACCTCTAAAAACTCTTTGTTGAAACCACATTTGTACATTACGGCAGCATAACCTTACGGTCCTCTATCATATTCAAAAGCGATTCGGGTGCATTCTTAGCTGTCAGGGCTGCGACTTTCGCGGTATTCGTTCTTATGGTGGGCGGATGTGTTCGCACCTCGCTTTATATATTCTACTAGGGAACCAGTTGCACGTCGATCTCCTCACCATTGCAAAGAAAATAAATATAAAAGGTGAGGTGGATGAGTTTGAACTAGATTCGAAACGCTGCTTTATTGGAAATTGCGATGTTAATTTGGTTTTATTCGAGCTAAACTGGTAGAGTGAGAAGAAGGTCCTACTTACTTGGATCTCCACCACTTGGTTTTCTTCATCTCGATGATGCCTCTCTTCGCGTACAAGAGGATTTGTCGCGAGATTCGATCCGTCCATTCGGATCCTGTAACTTCTTACCAGTATTGCTTTGAGGAAGGGAGGTGGATGAATTTGAACTTAAGACCGAGAGCCTCGGGAAACCCCGAGTCTCGGGGCTTCCTATCTGGAAATAGGAGGGAGAGAGGTGCATCGTATGAGCTCAGTGATCCGCAAAATTCGAGTTCTGGAATAGCGGATTAGGTCAAAGGAGCTCAGGGGTCCCTAAACCGACACATTCTTGCTGATAAATAACTTTCTATGCTGTAAATCGTTCTTTTCGGTCGCAGTTGTTGCCCCAGTTGAATAATCGTTACGCGTGTTCAGTCCATTTTGTTTTATATTCCAAGGAATAAGCGATTGGATTCCTCGGGTATGTTCGCTTATTTACTTCGGCTCGATTTTTGCAGTGCTGTTACCTTCACAGATTTGTAGTTTGTAGCTATTAAGACAAGGCTTACTTTTCTTCAAGGCAATACCGTATCCTTTGGAGCCAAGGACGCCGCCGATTTGAGTAAGATTACAGTTTTGCTGAACTTCATATTCCAACGAGCTTGATTCCATCAAAAAAGCATAATTTTCGCTAAGCGCTTTCTCCACTCCTTTGGCGTTGTTCTTGACGAACACTTGTCGATCTTTCATGTAATTCCACATCTTCACGTGACTGCTAATTTTCGATTCCTGAGTTGCGAACAAAATTATCTTCAGATGATGGCTCTAGGAGTGATGTTTCCGTGGCAAGAAAGGGGCGGGAAAGAGGGTTCTACTAAAAGAAAGGGAAGGCTTCTGGTGAAGCAAAAGTCGAGTCGGATTATTTGGTATTGTTGTATGCTAGGTTGTGTAGTATTATTACGCGATACCGCATAACTCCGAGTATTGTCAAAGACGCACGTCTTTTTGCCATCTTCATGAGTAATCCTAACCAAGCATGAACCAGTTCAAGATATTCGTGAATATCGTTGTGAAAAGTCCAGAAAGAGTACAAACAAAAAAATCTCAACAGAACAAACATGCGAAAACCTGAAAGAATTGCATAGTCGATCCACCCTGAATGGTACCATAGGAAATGGTCGTTTGGTTGGCGAGGTCGTCGAAATTCTTTATCGGGATGAACGTTCTCGAGACGGTAAGAACTGCAGCTAGATTGGCGGTGTAGGCAGCAACAATCACCAACGTGAATACCCACCATGTACCGCCTAGCAATCTCGTTGAAACAGCTCGTGGTCCAAAATCGCAGCCGCCTTTCAGCATAGTACTCATCACATACCTAGACCAATGCTTTGCACTTATTTCGCCTATTTTTGATAGAAAATCTCAGTTCGAAGTGCGCTTTTATCAACGGTTTCGGTGGTGAAGCCCATCTCGATCAGTAACTACAACTGCATGAGTTCGTTCTGGTCTAAGCATCTCAGATGACTATTCTATGAAGCAAACAGCACTTGAACATTGCGCTGAAAAAGATTACGGGCGCACCTTTAAAGAGAAGAAACATCCATGTCAGGAACTGTTTCTAAAGCGAGTTCCTCAACTTCGATCTGTTGAATGTCGCTCCTCTTTCCTCTTCTTTATAAGGGAAACAAGTGCTTTTGCATTTTATGTCATTCAGTAGTTTAATTTCATTGTTTATTTAGGAAACAATGTTTGGATGCTGTTTACTGAAGTGCATTTCAAGTTACTCAGTAGATTACAGATAACCATTATCGATGCTGAACCAATTAGCATTTCTCACCACAGTGTATTCCAGAAGCTGTAATTATTAGCGAGCTGAACGGGCGAGTTTGCCGGCGAAAACTGTGCTGCGGGATGTGGTTGGTGGGCGGTGCAACACGAGAAATTCAGATTCCATTCATAGGGCGTCAGATGCGCTACTATGTACATTCCCAGCGTCAAGCCAACTGAAACATCTGTGACATCAGTTGTGCTCGTGTGTTATGGAGTAGGTTTTGTAGGTAACGAACGCAATCCCGTAAATAGATAGCCTTGGGTTTTGTAACAGTTTTGACAGAGGAAGCTTCAAAATAAGGGCTGTTTTCCAATGATTAGAAAAAGATCTTCTGGAAGCGCCATCTTTTGGGGGGACGGAGGGAACCGTAGCTTCATCCATCTGCGTGGCAAACTTTTTTGCTGCTGCTTGCTGAAATTTCCTAAATTCTTCCCTTGACGGTGCCAACAATTTTTTAAATTCTATCTACTAAGATAGAATTATTTAAGCCAGACAATCGAAGTTAGTTGAGCTATATTATATGGGTAGCTTTGAGTTTGGCACGCCTATGGAACATTAAGAAAGGCCGATATCCGATTGTATTGAACTATTCCTCGAATATCTTCCCACTGATAGCAAGTACTGGAGATGTTTCTGAATATCTATGCTGGCGCATGACACCGCTTATGGATCCTGTCTAAAACTGTATGATGTAACGATGCCTGTGGTCAAGTTTGGTTTCAATCCAAATGTTGCCTCTTTAATCGTTGATGATTATTCAGAAAACAGAAGAAGAAAAAGTAGAGTCGTACCTATCGAAATGAGAATGCATATCCATATCTGCAAGGGTAGAGGATTTAGAAAGGAAAACACATCAGGTTGATTATCAGCAGGAATTTTGAAAAGAATGCTGATCCCCAGTGAGAGAAACGGTTTCGTAAAGTCAACTACTTCGGCTCGTCGAAAATTGACAGTCAAAGGCGCAACAGCCATTTCTGCTTCCTGAAATTTTTCGAGAATAACAAAACTTCGATGAAACGAACGGCTGTGAACATCGTATTTACACCTTTGAAGCTAAATGAAAGTTTCTGCGGCATCCTAATGGATAAGTCAACGGAAATAATATTTATTTTCAAAACAAACTAATTAAGACACCAGTAGCGCTATGAACCATTTCGACTACGCCATATTTAGTTGCGTAGTTGCGTCCAGTCCTTTTCAGTATGATCAAAAATAGCATGATGAAGAAAATACCGTAGCGCAGTTCTGCTATGAAAGCGATGAAGAAAAGCTCTGCAACCATTGAGAATTCAAATTCTATATAAGCAGTTAATTACTCCACGAAGAATTTCGCCGATCATGCCGTCCCATGTTCCGTTGCCGTAAACGTCGTTGCCATAATTTTTGTCCTTAACTAAGTGTATTGTATAGGTAAAACCGAGATCTCGAGATAACTCAGCAAGCAGGTCAATACAAAATCCTTCCAAGCGTGAATTCTCATCGAGCTCGTAGTAGTTCTTCTTTAGCATCACATATGGTCTTTCCTGAAATGCATCAGTGAATGATTTATTAGAGGATCTTGTCTGCTGAATTGATGAGTCTCAGTTAAATTATTCATATAACGCTGGATTTTTAGTTGCTTTGGGAAGAAAACAAAATCAGAGAGTGTATTCATTAAGTTTAAAGATTCTTTTAACCCTTTGTACACTCCATTTGCAAAGCTTTTCGATTATCTGTTTTTCGATATGTTTAATTACCTACTTTTATCGATTACACACATTTGAATGTTTCATGTGAAACCTTTGTGTGTTTTGCTCTTGTACTAAGTGAGCAGTGAATAAATAAACGGGAGATCTGATCGGCCTACCAACACATAAACTCCTTTTACTCGGAATCAACCTTAAGAACCCGCTTAAGAGCGTGAGAGTGGCAAAAGGTTGAAGCAGCATGTTGGCCACGACGGGAAACGATTTCTATCAGTTTTGAGATTGTATCATTTGCTAAGCCAATCGGGAGGGTCAGTCACATGCTGAGCCTCTGAAACAAAACCTTCTATGTAATTCATCAACGAGCTTCGAAAATACGTGAAAGCATACCATTATAGTGGTCACTCTGAAATGTGGCTTTAGTTCGTCGGAAACCTGCACATTGCGCTGCAGTTGAGCATGCGAATCCCTCGACATGTTAACATGAACGTCCGTTTGCGGCTCCCAGAATCCGATCTAGAAATTTTTGCCTATTCTCAATTTAGGGTCTTTCTTTGAGAAGCACAAGAGACGCGTATCGCGCACGAGTGAATGGACTTGCAGTATATAAATTGATGTAAGGATTTACAACAGAAAAATTTAAGGCAATTCTAATGCGCAAAAAAACACTTTCAAGGTGTTTCGTCAGGAGATGGCAGTACGGAAAGGAAGGGAGACTACTTCGCGGTCGTATATGAAGGGCTGATCATTAACGGAATTAAAACACAGAGATGTGCAATCTCAGTTTCACATCAGTTTCTTTTTTTATTCTCAATGAGAAAGTGAGAAAGAGAGAGAGAAACATACCCTTCGAGTGAAACGAGTGTCACGGAACTCGACCGCTGAATTTTGTAATCAGCGAACTAGCAAATCAGTCAAAGTCACACAATTCTGTCTTCCCAAGAGCCTCTTTATTCAGAATCGATCTGAACGAGAGTAAAAGATGTCATCTTTCGAAGGTCTCTTTTTTTTCCGCGAGCAAAGTGGAAATTTTGATTAAAAATTGCAGAAATACGTATTCGATTAAACAATTTCCTTGCGTCTCTTGCTTAACTAATTGATCTGGATATGCTTGCAGTCCTTACGTTTTCACGAAAACTATTTATGCTTTTCGATAATGTTCTTACTCTATAAATGGTATATTCGACGATAAAGCAATGCAGAAAAAATCTCAGTTGAAAAAAGTTCTATACAAATTTTCGTCAGTGATTTCGAAAAATTTTCTATTAGCAGAGAATGACGACTTACATCGTCGATGATGCCATTATATCCGAGCAATAGAATCCTGAATGAAAAATTACTACGCAATGGGTTGTCGCTTACTCGACGAAGATCTCCTGTTAAGCCACGTATACTCTGAAAGTTATCTGTACTTCTCACACGCAAAAAGTAAAATACGTTTCCATGAGTCAGTTCGTCCCCAAGATGTCCTGTGCTGATTTCATTTAAAAAAAGCGTTTATCGACCCGGTCGGTGAGAAAAAATGAAATAAGAGACTTTCATTTTTTTTGGGGGGAAGGGGCGGGGGGGATGATTGCGGGAAAGTGTGGCTGGAGATTTGCGGTAAATATATAGGCAGGGAAGAAATTCAATTATTATTTGTTGACAGGTCCTGCAGAAAGGGGAGTGGATGGAACAGATGTGGGGGGGGGGGGGGGGGGGGGGGAAGGGAAGAAGAGAGGGAGGGAAGGCTGGAAAGAGGAGATGGAGGGAGTCGTCCATGTATGAAAAGGGCTACCTGAAAGTTTTAACCACCCTCCTAAGCCGACTAACCGGGACGGAGAGTGCCGTTATGCACCAAACACAGCAAAAACCCAAAAGATACTACTCCGTTGATAAAGTCTTGGGATAGCAGCAAGCTTGAATGATCAACTTGAAAGTTTTGTACTAGAACGCAAATAATAGGTGTTGTGCTAGTCGGTAAGTTTTAATGCGGGGGGGGGGGGGGGGGAGTAGAATGTCATGCAATTTCATTATGCAAGTTTGTATCGGAATTAATTTATAAGAGTATCTATGAGTCAGTTATTAATCGAGAATAATTGTGTTCGCAAAAGTTCGCTTTGTGTTGGAGGCTATCCAAGTTCACACATTTCTGCAAATGCTGTCGATTTCGAAGACCTCGTTTATGAAATTAATTTCTACTTCCAGGTGTTGCTGTTTTTCTGATCTTTTAATTCTTAGTTTGCATAGAAAGAGACATAAGGCTAAACCGTAGTGCTTACCGTATTTCTTAACGCACGAATCAATTTTGCGCCACTTTTGAAAGGTCGATGTGGACGAGTTGGCGAGCGACACCGCGTCATTATTTTCTCTTCGGGTTTTAAGATCTTCACCGCATCAGCTGCGAGCATGACAGCATCGAACATCATTGCCGCTTCCGACTGAACGGTTTTTATGCGTGAAGAGATTGTAAATAAGAGCAAGTAGGAGTAGCAATGGTAGGAATTAATAACCAGCAAAATTATGCAATAGTATCTTTATAAAAGGGAATAGAGAACAGCAGTAAACTTGGAACTGAAGGATTCGAACTGAGAAATCATCCTAGAAGAGTATTTATGATTTGGCATAAAATGATCATTTCCCTCAAAGAATATCTGTTAAGATCGTTGCCAGCCTCTGCCTAATCAAAACAAACCTTGAAATAAAATAATGTTGCTCTTTTTGAAACAGGCTATCAAGGGAGGAGGGACGAGAGGAGGCGAGGAAGAGAGTCGTGACGAAAAGCTGTATGAAAACATCAAATAAATTTAAAGAGCTCCGTCTTCCATAGACAACAGATAGACGTGATTTTGTTTCAGTTCTTAAAAAATGAGTCCAGTTCCTGTCGATGTCATATCGGTAATCACGAGCGCATCGGAGTTTTTGTTAGTGTCCATATTCAACTTTTCGCTATTTTTACATGACCGTGATTCTGTTTCTTCGCGACATTTGATGCATACAAGTCGCGGTTCGCTACTAAAGCTTCTAAGAAACCTGCATCCTAAAGCTAAATAACAGTAGTCAAGTGGTGGTAGCTGACAATTCGTAGATTTCTGTTGGTGCCTATGTGCTCGGTCCATTTGTCGCTAATGTGCTGCACGAATGAGGAATAGTTGAAGACTGTCATGTTCTCGCCAGCGAATGCCGGGTCCACTGCATCCACCGCGATAAATCGAGCGTGGTTGTGCCGGAACAACTCCATGTCCAATGTTCTCATATCCTGAATATGAACATTTTAGGTGAACTGCCGTGTATTGTAAAATAATTTGTTCATCGATGTGATAGTTTGCACATGTACTTTTAACTCAAGCATTTCTTGTTGCATGCTTTTTAAAATTGGTATGGAGTTGCCTTCCAAACAGCGTATGGTGACCGTTCACGATATAAACTCAGTAGTGGTTGTTGTGATTGTCAATGATCGACAATGTAATGATGACCACACTTTGCTGGGTATTTAAGTCACCTGATGCCATAATCAGAAAGATGCCACATGATGATCACGAGGGATACGGAATACGGATTGTCGTTTGTCAACAACAACTTAGCTTCTAATTACTTATCGTGAACTACTGGAAATCCATTACTGCCTACCTGCTCATTTTACGGCGAGTGAATTTCGGATTAGCAGCTTCTCTAAGCTTCTAACGGTTTAATTCAGGCGATACTTTACTGCGTCGTCTGCAGTAAAAGTCACCATTGTTCCTTGAATTATAGAATGCTATACCGAAGGTCGGGTATTTCAGGTGTTGAAGAAAGACATAAAAACGCCTCCGGTCTTGTGAAAACTAAAATGGCACATTGATTATTCCGTTTAAGCGAGCTAAATTACGAAAAAAGACTGCGTTGTTGCTGTCAGACGTTTTCCTTTGCTTACGCAATTTTAAAAACACTTAGCAATAACCCGTTTCCAAATTCAAAGTGTATAGCACTAACCTGTGTGCCTCTCTGCTTTAAGTTTAAAAAAAAGAGCAGAAAAACCGATAGAGCACAAAATCCAAACGTACCATCGATGTGATCAGAAACCAATGCTTCAATTCGATCAGCCCAACTTGAAGCGCCTGTAAAATCAACAAAATGAACCATTGAACGAAGCATGACTTGATCAGCTCAACTTGAACTAAGCAGGAATGGGCGTCTAATGCGAGATGATGAGAAAGTACGTACAGCAAGAAGAAATCCATATGTGCTTTCCGGATCGAGGTCGAGAAGTAGGCGACTGAATTCGGAACAGTCCTTCCTGTGAATGAAACCGCACTCCTCAAGCTCTTCGACCTGCCAACATGAACTGGTGGTATATTCATATTGGAAAAGCCTTGCAATACAATGACGAGCCTGCTGCCCCATGAATGAACTTTTGAGGAAGCTTGTCTTTTGCAGATCATCAGTAAACATGTGAGTATGAGCGAAGAAGTGACGAGACAAAGAGTTTGCGAATTTGACATTCCTCAGTCTTTCTTTCAGCCCTCTTAAACATTCCTTCCATCTGCAAAAGCTGTAAGCAACAAATTTATGGTTTTTTTTTTACGATACCTCCAAAAACCATTTGTAAATACTTATTAGGCACAATTACCTCCTTAGCTGCTTTCAGGTAATCCAACCGATTGATTTTAACGAAACTGAAACGAACAGAAGCGAAGCGTCTTCTCTCCATAAACGGTTCGAGGCGCTCAATTCCTATACGAAATAACTGTTAATCTGATTGACATTTTGATATTTTGCGCTTTTTTTTTGAGATTGTATGAAACAGTCACTTGATGACCATACCATCGTTTAAGAGAATCAATAATCGTGAAGAACGAAAGAAACTTTTCAAAAAAACGAAAAAATTGGTTTTAGTCGATGGTCGGAGACAAAGAAGGGAAGAGGGGGAGGAGCAAGGTGAAAATTAGAAGGTGGCGGAAAAATTATTAGTTAAAAAATATGCTTATAATTTTGCTCTACCATAATTTTGCCACAATAATATTTTGCTTTACCATTTCTGCTTTACTATTTCACTTTTTTTCGAAAAATTTACATACTTAATTTTTCGACCGACTTTTCAGCGCTAGTCTGGAATATGCGCATACTTTGTGCCGAGTCTTTTACTGGCAGCTTAACCAATAGAATCTCCTCCTATTTCCCTATGCAAGGTCGAGGAATACGAGAAACGGATCAAAAAAGGATGATTTGTGAGCTTTATGCTCTTCTGTACTGTATGCAGTTCCCTTTTTACTCAGTTGGTCTGCTCACTTATTTTCTTTTTTTCTTTTCTCTTAATTCACTGTATACATTTTTCATATCTTCATATGCTGTATCATCTACTTATTTGCTTTACCATTTCACTACTTCCGTTTATCCGAGGCTCTCTTTGTGTAACTGTTACTTACATGCTATATGTTCCACTTGCTGTTTTTTGTTTAATTTTTGTTTTTTCTGGTGCTGAGAGCATACGTATGAGCGCTTCATTCATAATCATTGCATGTTCGTTTGCTTGTTGAATACGCCCTTTGATGACATCTCCCCTGGCCAGGATGCTCTAAAAAGGTAGGTAGGCCCCTTCCTTGCTTTCTTCACTTGCAACCGTTTTGCCTAGTTCGTTAAAAGCTTTTTAATCCATAATTTTTAGCCCATTCCCATCTTAAAGGCGTTCATGTTCATAGAGCTGCTTTGCTCATTCCTTTAGCTCTTAGCTTGCCGTGTCGGCAGCACAATAATACTTTGGTCAGTTGAATGCGATTAGTAAGTTACATTCTTTTCAACGAATAAGCCTTATAGCGTCACTTTTTCCACCTGTAGCAGCTATTAGCTATTCGTGCTTGGTGCTTATTCGACGTGTTGCTCACATAAAAGCGCATTACAGAAAGCACAAAACGAACGCTTAACATCAGAATAGACGATGATTACTCGGTTCCAACGCCAGTGCGCAAGCAGATCGGAAATAGCCTCGACAAGCTGCGCTCCAGGAAAGAGGTCGATTTTAGCCGGAGATACAGCAGCTGAGTCAACACTGCGCAGATCGTCGACAACGTTAAAAAAGGGTACGTCAACCTTAAAAGACGCTTTCATTGCAATCACAGATCAGACAAGTAAAACTTCGAGAAGGAAAATGAGCATATCGCATCTCCCTATCTACTTTTAGATGTCTTCTACTTCTTCTCCAGTTAACGAGAAATAATAGAAATGAGACGATTCTCTCCGCAACAAATTCTTTCAACATAAAAATGCCTGTACACAAATTAGATATGGTTTTCCTGTAATGAGTAAATTTCTTCGGGTATTCTACTTTTCGTTATTCTGTGAGTGTTTAGTCGAGGTGATACGAACGAAAGCAAAAATCGAAGGCATGATTTGTAGGAAGCTCGATTTGACATACTCTTGCAAACGTGCTGAACAATAACAAATAACCTTTGTAAACTCATAAATCTCGCAGGAGCTTCATAGAAGAACAGCATTACAATCGACTATCTAACAGCTCAGTGCGAGCGATTCGAATTTCAGTTTCCTCCGAAAGCTGAGATGCAAAAAGAATCGTTGTTAGAGGGTAAGTGGATTCAGAAAATAACAAACAGCATTACAGTTGACAACGGCATGAAAACAACGCTCTTTTGGTCGATTCGTCTTCAGTCTTCCGACGATAACCACCACCAGTATTATTCGCTTATTCTTATATTAGGAGGTACCTGATTAGCAAGCCTCTCGATATGCTCATTGAGTAATGTGTTTGTAGAGCCAAACAAAGCAACAACTTTCTCCTTTTCCAGCAAACGACATGCTGAAATTGTACATTCAGTTGTATACCTTTATTTCATCATAATAATCAAAAACAATGACTAAATTTTTTGATTTTCTCTTAATACAATTCGTAGGGTTCCTTTCAAATAGAATTCCTCTATACAACTTTGACGAACTAGTGCTTGCACTGAGACACTCTCGCTATTCAATGTTTTCCGATGCCATTCGTTATTTCAGTTTTTGTTTGAAATTTACCATTCTCCGCATCGTTTATTTCAAGTTTACCTTCACTACATCATCTCATTGCTCTAAACAATGATTTTCGTCCATTTTCAGTCTTTCTTCATCCTTTCATTCCTGCAAAAAATGATTATTTATTGAAACAGTCAGTTGGACTTAGTTAGCGTCATTAAAGTATTGAAGCGAGATCTTACAGCTAAAATGCTTCTTTCCTCAACACTTCAGTCCCGATTAGGAAAATACTTTCCTTCTTCCTCCCTCCTCTTCTCGCTCCCATTCTAAGGTATTAGGCATGACAATGGCCAAAAAGCATCAGCCAAACTTGCTCATTGTTTCAAGTTTCATCGAGTTTGGAATTTTGACGAGATTTTCGAAGAAGAAATTTTCATTTACGTCTGACTGAGAATACCACACTACTTCAAACCAACAATAAGATTGTTGTGAGAAAGCAGTGATAGTATAATCATGTGATAAATATGATGGGACTCAACGAGCTACAAGTAATGGATATGGGGATTATAACTTAGACAAAGAACAACAGTGACAAAAACAACTTTGTGAGATGTTGGCTTATTTGTTCTTTATTCATTTTATATGATTGACAAGAGATCGAAGAAAAGATTCGGTAACAATTGATCGAAAAAAAAAGTGAAGCGGTGTCTACCTAAAAATTCTTTTGTTAGCATTTAAACTTTGGCCGGTGTCGTCTTTGACGCTCAAGTGTAACGGGCATTAGTGAAAAGCAGCTCTCAAAGTGATCCAATAACATATCATCGGAAGCAATGTTACATTAAGCATGCTAGCTTCAGCTAAAATTTCATTAAAAAAAAAGAAATCCAACATCATTTAAAGAGCATTTTACAGCTTTAATCAGCAAACGCTCCTGTAACAGCGTTTGGTGATAAAAGACAAGAACGGTATGCTGAATTTTGGCCCTCAAAACGTCCCCTATCGATCGCCTAGCAGCTTTTTAAATTATGAAAACGGGATAGCTTTTGGAAGGCAAAGTGCGGTATTGCGCAATGAACCTTCCCCGTAAATCAAATCCGGCAAATGAGATTTTAGAAAAAAACGTAAATAATCAAACTCATGGGACATGGAAATGAAGGATGTGACTAAAATATTAAAGACTTTGTTCTCTGCAGACTCAAAGAACAGAATAATCCCTCTCTTCTCCCTTTGCTCTTTCGGCATGGCAAGAGACAAGCCTGCCCCCTCCAATGACGAAATATGCCTCGTAACTTTTCTCGTTCCATCGAATGCAAGACAGTGAGTTCAGAATATGCTTTCACATAAGAGAATGCCGTATTAGAAGAGGACGGCGGAGGAGGAGGGTTACGATTGACGGCTAGGAGGGGATTTACTCCAGAAGAGTGCTATTTTGGGGAGAGGGGGATGTGAAAACCAAAACACCTAAGGGAAGGAGGAAGAGGTATTCAAGGGATGGCGCTTCATTCGTGGTAGTACGCCATATACACTGAATTTGCCATCCCACTGGCTGGCTTAGCATGGATTTCTCGGATAGGAGGAGGCAAAAGGGCTAGAAGTACACTGTCTACGGAGAAAAGAGGACAGGTGGGGTTCAGGGGTCCGGGTTTTGGACAAGACTGGCTAAAAAGATGGAGAGGGCACGTTGACCAGTATCGACAGCATCGAAGTAGTCATTGGAGTGCACGAGCTCGATTTGATGTTCGCCGTGTTGATAGGCGCCGTGTGCGTTAAGCCACTGGATTGCATAATCAATAGCTGCTGCAAGGTGAGCATCGCGCTTCACGTCTAGTACCGCACCTAGATATTCATATTCTTACGAACTCAGTAAAACAACACTTTATAATTAGATTCGCTTCGAATGATGCAGCTACGCCGTATTGGCTAATAGAGTGACGCGCCGAGTTTGAACTACCGCTCACCAACATCGTGCAACAAACGGTACGCGGTCCATTGGCTTCTCAAATGGGTGCCATACGCTGCTAATTCTCATCATTTTTACCTGGCCTACGTTGCAAGTGCATCCAAAAGAAAATAGAGTTAATCGAAAACGGCATCATCCTGATGGGCACAATCATTTTCATGAAGCAGCACAGTTAGCTGAGGCTAATGTGGACTTTTTTTAGGTGAGGGGAGGGGGTAGGTAAAATCGAATGCGATTTTTAATTGATCAACATATGCAATAAAGAAAATTCTTGCGGACACAGCCAAAGAAAAAGACATACTAATTTTTCCTGCTGAGCTATCCTCCCATTTATACCCGTTCTCAAACGGTTTTTTCTCCTTATATCCCTATTTGGGAGCGAGGAACAAAAAGCCATGCTGCATTTCTCTATCTGAGTAACGTGGTGAACTGTTCGTTCTATTATCACAACAGCAGTGGGAACAGGCATTCTCTTCACGGTTAACGCTTAATATACATAAACGTTTTGCGCGTAACTATTGCGTATCGGATTTGAATGTTTCGAAATGCCTATTTAAAAACGAATAAAACATACCAAACTTGAATGCTTGCGAGCAGCATTCAATAAAGGCAAACGTCAGGATAAGGCTGTTTAAGTTCATTGCTTTCGGACGACTCTCAGTAGAATCCCCACGGATGTGGCAAGAACCACGCATGTATTACCGCATGCTGAGCATAACATCCTCAAAGCATTCAACATAATTTAGCAACATTCGACAGTCCTACTGCACACCACTGCAAAGGTTTATGAGTTACCAGTAAAAGCATAGGCATCATATATTAACATAAAACACGACGATTGGCATAAATGGTATCGGGATGTATATCCCCAGACAAGGAGAACCTGAGTTTGTCCGAACCCTTCCCTCAATTTGCATTTACATCTGTTGATATCAATGCTTAAAAAACCAAGTTTCGGTTACACTAAGCTTCAAGAACAAAATGAATTTGGAAACACATCTGCAGATAGTACGGAATGTAGTAAACGGCCAAGTGACAAACACGCTATGTGACCACTAGCATTAGCACAACAGCAACAGCATTAGCGACAGCTGCAGTAGCAGTGGTTTTGTGGCCGTGCGAAGAATGCCGAAATTTGGCAAAGAAACGAGTTGGCCATCATTGAGGCAGCAGCCCCAAATATGTGCGTCGTCGAGTCTGTGGGCATGATGCGCTCAATTGGGGACATCGAAGAATCGATAATGAAAATATAACCCGAAATCAGGCGTCGCGTTCATCTATGTTTGTTAGGCGTTCAAAACAGACGTGCATGCATTACGCAAATGTATTAAGCAAGCACGATGTCTTACGTTTGACGAAAAATCAATTTTTTCCTTTTTTACGTTTAACTGCGAATGTGGCGACTGACAAAAACCTATTGACTGCAGTGTTGCATGCTGGTATGACATGAAATATTGACTTGTTTTTATTCGAACTCGTTTCAAAAAATAGGGCAACATCAGTCGAAATCGAATTGCAAGAATCATGAGAACGGAGAACACCAGTGTTAACTGGAATAATGCCATGGAAGGAAGGTTCGCTGCTTTTTAGGCAAGGGGAGGGCATGTGGAGAGGGGATGGGCTAATCTTCAGCCGCAACTGGCAAGTGATGATGGAGCGGCCGATTTGGAGAAGGCAAGGGGTTACTTCTTCAGTCGCAACTGACAGGTGACGAAGGGGCCCATTTGGAAAGGGGGAGGAGCTACTTCTTCAGACCCAACTGGCAGATGATGGACAGGGCACGTAGAGACGGGGAAGGGCTACTGCTTCAGTCGAAACTAGCAGATGATGGAGGTGGCCATTTGGAGAGGGGGAGGGGCTACTTCTTCAGTCGTAGCTAGCAGGTTACGGGTTGCATGTTGACGATTTATTAGCGGTGCTTTTGGTGAGGCTTATTTGGTTCCGTGCAATAAATGAGCTTAAAAGCGTGCCTAGCATTGCGGATGGGAAGGAGTTATCGGTATCGTTGGCCCAATCGGTGGGATGAAGCCTGAAATTTTAGAAAAAAGAGTAGGAGAGGATTCTACTAACGAAATGCAATTGCTCTTGTAGCTTAATTCTGCTTGTAATTTGAAGATGCTTACGAGCGTACGCATACAAGGGATTTCGCGATGCAACGGCTGAAAAGAAACTCGGAACGCCCTAAGTGGCGAGTTGAAAGTCGTAGGGGAAAAGCAATGCGCACTCGAGCTTAAGGCCGCAACGGATGAGTCAGACCCTGCAAATTAGATTGATAAATGTGGTCCTCAGAATTTTTAAGAACTAGTAGGATATACCTGACATAAATACAATAAGTGAGCTCTTTGGAAAGACCGAGAAGAAACAAATGACCTCCACATTTCTTGTCGGAAGATCGCTTAAAAATTCCTCGCCGTTAAACTAAATAAATCGGATAGAAATATTTGTGGAGCTCCAGCTAAATATAATGGAATGAAAGATTGAAAGGTAGATGGTACTCAAGGAGAAGAAGAAAAAATTGGTTTTTTTTTTTCAATCTTGTAGTAAGCGGGAGACATATACCTTTCGTTTGTTATTTTGTTCAGCAGCTGGTAATTTTCATCCAAAACGGAATTTCCAGGAATTTTTCGTCCTCGAGAGAAATGGCTCCTTTGGAGTTTTTGCCTGCTTTATGAGAAAAACGGGCTTTTTATTGAGTTTTCAAAAATAGAACGGCGGTAAGTGACAGAGTAAAACTTGTATCTTAGTGCAGCTGGCGAACTTCTCAGCGAGGGAAGCTAACAAAAAACCAGTTTATTTGGTGATAAAAAACAGGTTCGTTTCACATCTTTATTTTTTCATGGTTTAAATTTGATGCACTCAACAAAAAGGCCAAAGTTTTCAGTTCATCTCCTCCTACATGCAAAACTTGTTGGAAGCGCATTTTATATGATGTGCAAAGCGATTTTTGTTGTTTCATTTATGGCTTCCAGTAGCGTTCGATGCTCAATGGCGGCTAATAGACGATTATTTTAAAAAAAACCTTTGTTGGACCTAAATATGATGAGCACATATGGAGTTGATTAGCAAACCCCGATATAGACATCGAAAAACAGGAAGAAGGTGAAAGCCGAAGCATTGCACAATGGGACAGAAGTATCTAAAAACATTATGTAACCCACAGAGGAAATGAGATATAAATCGAATAGTTTAAAAGAAAAGGTGCATTCGAAATATAACAGGTTGCAAAATCACTCATAATCAAGTGAAAGGAAATGAGACTGTCGGGCATCAGCTGGGAAAAGGAAGTCAGTCTAAGCTGTATTTGGAAATAGACAAAGTTGATGAGCTCATCGCCTTAATCAGACGTGAATTCCATTGATTAATTGAATGGTGTGAAAATGAATCTTGAATACCACAATTGTTTTCGCAGTTTCGTGTAGAACTGAAAAGTAAAAATCGTTTGGAAAAGCAAAAAAAACGTCGATTGATCCAAAGCTCAATGTGATTTTTTAAAATATTGCAGATAAAAGCATCACAATCGCTTTCTAAGGGATCGAAAAGTGCGAAATTCGCATTGCTTCAAAAATCAAAAGCTCCATTAAGATTGCCTGGGATATACTGGCTCGTTTTATTCTTCTCGCGAAACCGGAAGTTCGCCTATTGTGCTCTCGGAATTTTTCGATTCAGTACTACTCTCATTTGCCCGCAAAAATGCTCACCGAAACGGAGAAAACGCTTATTACCGGGTGGGACGGACGCGCCATTACGACGCATCTGCCAGTGAAAGGAATGTCAAAGAATAGTGTTGAAAACGAGAGGGAAATGGTGAACAAGAGGGAAGGCGGTTCTCCGGCTTGTGATGAGAAATTAGGGCCCGAAAATGAGAGATTTTAAATGTTGAAGTAACAACTTATACAAAGGACAATGAAACTGTAGAGTTTTTGTTGCTCTTTTTACTTTTAAAGGCGAACGAAATCGGAACGCTGTGAAAATCCACCTTTTCGCAAAAAAAAACGGTGGATTCATTTTAGGGCACTTCTGTGAACGCAGATGCCAGGATTTTCAGCAGTAATGAGGAAACTAATTTCTCATTCGGCAGATTCTTGGCGAGTAAACGCTTCCTTCTGCGGGAAACCTTTACGCGCAGAGAAAGTATGAGAGTTTAAAACCATTTTTCAGTATAAGCACAGGCTCGGTTTCTCAGCAGTCGTATAAAAAATGGAGAGATTTTTCCGGCACGTTTAGCTTAATTCCTCTTTCTAGTTCTCGTTGTTGCTAATCTATTGTTAGCAGACATCAGCGATCCAAAATTCGACGTACACGTCTTAACTTAGAGCAAAGCTCATATGTTTGTTTTAGAAGAGACGGCAGAAAAATCTCTTCTTTTAAGTGAACGTACACATAGGGCTAAATGTAAGTGCAGCGGTAGCCGCTCTCCTTCCATATGCTTTCTTCCTGCTTCAACCCTGCGCACATTCGCTCCCTGTCAATATACCTTCCCTTACGGGCATAAATTTACGTATTTTTCGGCTCAGTGTGTGCTCTTCTATTTCATGTTTCTCGCACATTTCTTCAAACCAAGCATGATTTCATAATATATCGAGTTTCACATGCATGCCAAGTGACCTTCTTATTGAAGTGTTGTAAAAGTGTTGCTTGAAAAATGAAACGTATTTTCGTCTATAAATGCATCCGTATTACACCTTTCAGGAAACTGCGATCTCTGTTTGCAATTCCCGTTACATATCAATAAAAAGTTCAATGCATCATTTTAAAGAGAGCTGCGATGTTCTTTTTCTTTCCAAGGCTCGCCGTTCTAAAGAACGACTTTCAGGAGAACAAATCACGTTAAGGTTGCCCCGAAATGTTTAAGAAGTGCGTGTCCAAACTGATGGAGAATTTGATGGAATGATGTTAAATTTCGATTTTATTTTGTATGTCGTATGCGCTAAACTATTTACTGTTTTTATTCATGAATTCAATCTGCTACAGTGGCTATATGACAAGCTAGGCATAAACACGCAAACAGCCTCATTAACGAACTTTTTCCGACAGAAATCGCTTCAAAAAACATCATACATTCGTCTCTGAAAAAGCTGTGCAAGCTTCTTGATCCTTCTTGCGTACGAGAACGTTTGCTACAGCACAGAACTTTGTTCATGATTGTCTAGAACAGAAACTAAATTTTACGACAAACTTTTTTGAACAGGAGGTTTTTGGAACGAAAACATTGTGCAAGTGCCCTCTACCATAGCTGCTTGCTTAAGCTATTAATACTTCCAAACAAAGCAGATTCTCGAACGTCGTGCAAAATGTCTTAAGCGTGACTGCATTCAGCTAGTAGTAATTTAGCCGGTTTTGAATTCACTGCAACCACATTATTAAACGGAATAATGAAACTTGACAGCAGACGGTACGCTTTCTAAACATGAGAATCCGTTCTTTCGTCTAGCGCATTACTAGCTAACTTATTATAGAACAACGAATGAAAACGATTCACCCCAGTGCCATAATCGTATCCTTGTCAAAGTGTCCATTTCTTAGCAGAGCTTCTCATGTGACGATACAATCGGGAATACTAATAATCAACAGTGTTGTGATTGAAGTGTCACCATTGTCTGTTCGACAAGTTCAGCGCAGTCCGATTTCCTGCACAATAAAAACCGACATCTCATGCACACTGACAGTAGAACACTACATTCATTCAGCGTTTACTCGGCTTATTTTAAATACGTTGTTTTCTAAATTTATTCGACCAAAACTGGCACATTGGCAGCGAAATTTCGTTGACGAGGTCAAGACTTTTCAAGCCGGCCTTCGCTCGAGCGGAGGGCACTCAAACATTTAACAAACTTCTTTAAATGGAGAACAAGTCATACCAGCTGTTGTACGCCACAGATTAAGAATGGTGATCAGTCGAGTCATGCCGTAGAATTGGCCAGTAACGCAGTGATGGCAGTAACAACTAAATATATTGTAGCGTTATGGTTTCGGGTCAATTAACTTGGGAGAGTGCTCAGCGAATGCCAATCCATGCTTCATACCGTACTCCTTTTTATTCTTATTCCTTTTTATACCGTATTCCTTTTTATCGTTTTTTTTCCACTGCACTACCCTTCACTTAGAGTTCGAACTGTTGTGTAAGTCTATTTAAAAAGTGTTTGTCTCAGCGCGCTTATGCTAATATCCTCTCATATACGTAATACAGTGAATGCGAATACAGTGTGCGGTACGGAGGCAATTCACCGCAAAATCACTAAAACAAAATTTACGAAGCTTTGAATATTTCGAAAAATAGCATGATATTTAACGCCTCATGGTGTTCGATTTTTTCAACTGTATTGGCAAAGCTTTCCATTGTTGAAACGCTGGAAATAAACAACCGTTACACTTTTTTTTTTCGAGACAGCTTCATTCTTGCCGAAATTTTGAAAACGGTTTTAAAAAGTGAGATAGGGTTGCCTCACTGAGATTGCGCTGAGCGCCGTTCGAAAGCCGAGAAATGTTGTCATCATCTGAATGGAACGTATACAACGCCGAACTAATTGTATGGATGAGAAGCGGGATTGAACTCATCAAGCATCAGCTTTTGCGAGCAGTGCCATTGAACATCACTCATTATAAAGCAAAATCAAGAATGGCGGCCGTGTGAAGTTAGATGTGGAATTAGCTATACCATTCCTTTAATGGATTCCTTCCTAGGAATATCTAATGAAGCGCGATACGTGTTCATAGCGGATTCGTTAGGCTCATTAAGCGCTTGGAGAGGTTTAGCGTAGCATTACTTGATAATGCCAGTTGCACTCGATGAATACTAATGAGAGCGCTTCTTAAATGGCCATAGATGAAGCCATTTAAGATAAAGGCGTTTGCTTGTTTTGACTGAGAATTTATTATCAGCCGACACACACTGAGAACATTCGGATTAATGAAGTTTTGTTGAAATTTCCTTAGCTACTCTTAATGGCACGCTGCTGGAACGTCGCTGCATGCAGATTTTTGCATCTGATCGTTACTGATGGACTCACGCTATAGAAATGGTAGCTTTTTCTTGTTAGTATTTGTTATAGACGAGGCGATATCTCTATTTTCGTGCATCTTATAGTCGTTGAGTTTTCTCGTAATTATGACAGAAGGGCTTTTGAAGTTGTCAGCCTTTCTGTTCGAGTTAACGCCATTGGTACGCACTTGGTACTAGTTTGTGTTTACCGATCCTGTCTTTGTATAGTGGATGCGCACTGCGCACACTAATTCAGTGATTATTTTTTCCTTATTCACTCATGTGCGAAGCGTTTTATCATCACTTGTGACCTCTGCAGAAGTGCTGGCTCACTCGCGCTATACATATTGCTCTCCTTCCTTTTGCAAGTTTAGATATTTTTGTTCTCTCACTTCTCTTAGAATTTATAACTTTACGGGATCGTGGCTTACATTTTGATGTTTATAAGTTGTTGTCCGATCAAAGCACCAAGTTATTCAGCGGTTCTAACAACATTGTTCATTGTGTTTATCGCAGAGTAGAAGCACTACTTCCCCATTCGCTATTTCGCATCTTCGAAAAAGGCTAATGTACAGGTACTCTCGCGTAAATTTGAAAGCAAGCAACCGTTATCCTCACTGAAAGAAAGGCGGTGAAGGTAGCGTCAAAAATATAGACCGATTGGCTTAACCGGCAAAGCGTAAAGAATCTTAGATCGGTTGGTCCATAAATCACTGTTGGCATACCGCTTGAATTATGGCATTATGTAATAACAATCACGGCCTTCGACATAGCCGATCCACCAGTAACCTGCTATTAGAGAGCGTAAAATGATGAACTAAGATTACTGGTAGTAAGCTGGTAGTGAAGGCTGCTTGCCTTGGTTTTCAAAAAGCCTATGACATTTTATCTCAACTTAAGCTCTTTTTGTTCACACAAAATTAGAGATTCGCAATAGTTTATTATTTTGGATGTGAGGTGGCTTATCCAACAGTCCCAGGTTGTTCTCAGTAATGATGTCCGCTCCAGTAGAGGCCATTTACTTCACGAGTGTCCTAGGGCTTCGCGTCATTGGGCCCCTGCTCCATAACCATTTCGTTGATGACGATATGAGTAGCGCTAGGCATTGTTTTATTGTTGATGACTGCAAGCTATGCGTACTATCCCCTAAGGAAAACTCCGCCGACAGAATTGCGAGCTGATCCTGGCAGCTTCTCATCTGATGCAACCAAATGCCGTTAGAGCTTTCACTACGAAGATATTTCTATAACAACTTTGGTGTCGTAGAAATTGGTATTGCTCAGGACGGGCATCTTCCACTGCTTTAATTCGCCCTTTTTTGTCTGATCTCGAATCGATCAACCATGAAGGAAAAAAAGTAATATATTCATATGGCTTATATGCTCATTCTCCTATGTTCATGCTACTTGTACGTATTCAGAAAAGAACAGGAAAGTGTAAGAAACACCCAATGAGTGTCGAGAAACTTCCAATTACCATTAACAGTGAAACTCATGAAAAGCAAAATTAATGTTACTAAGTTTGGTAACAGAGAAGAAGTTGCAAATTTCTGCCAAGAAAGCTAGGAGAGCAGCTACAATTCGGAAGTCGTCGTCCTAAACGATACTAGAACATTATGGGATGATCCTTATTTGAGACTGATCAATATCTGTGACCGATCCACGACAAAAGCATACTTTTCTGAAAAACTAAGCAGAAGTTGTTCGATTCTGTTTTAGAACATCAGAATGCAACGAGCCTATTTGCAATCTAATAGTGCCATTCTCACTATTGAGTGCTCTGTGGTATGAAGCATCTGAAATTTCTCTGAGACAGCAGTGACCGCAACTAAGAAAGAGTTAAACTTCATGCAAAAGATATTCAACAACGCTGTTAGAATAATTTAGAAATTATGCAGTTTCGGTGGTGTCAACTTTTTTTGCGAAAGCTTGAAAGGGAGTCTTGTGGAAAATCTCTCTGATAGTAAAAAAGAGCTACCAAGCAGTAGAAGATCGTAGCAACAAATAATTTGAGAACCGAATCCTGCAAACCACCCATGATAAAACACGAAAAGAATATTACGCAAATGCGATCAAGCACTAATAGGGAACAGCAATGATTTTAGGCATTGTGAAGTAAATTAAACCATAGCCGATCGATTGCTTCTGTTCTAGCTGCTCTCGTTTCTAGCTGATCTAGCTGCTCTACTGCTTCTCCTATCGTTTTCGCGTGTTTCCTTTCTCCATGTTTCTTTTGCGCGTTTTTGTTTCTGCGAGTATTCAGTGGCCGCTAACTATCCGCAGAGCGTATTTTTAGCAGTAATTAGAACGATGCTATGTTTCGATAAGTGCAGTTCATACGTATCATGAAAAAAAATTTAACGATTCATTTCGATTTAATTCAGTAAATGAGTCCTGCTCAACCGCCTTTTGTACTTAAAACGAACTAATCAGGGATTTTGCTGGGATCAAACATTCGGGAGTTATTACCGAATCTGATTTGCGTCTTAGCTCCAATTGTGTTCAGACTCTTGTAAAAACGCTTCTCTCATTTCGTTTTGCTTTTTTCTGGAATGGTGTAGACTGCTGTCTTTTTTTTCCTGAAACTTTATGGTTGCATATCTGATATATTCGAAATAACTCGCTCCGTTCGTTTTGCTGTTCTAATGAAGCTAATTGTGAGGATCGAGACAGTTATTTTGATTTGTTGACATTTTGCTTCCATCTACATTCGTCTGCCTAAGCGGACTTATTGTGATTCTTTCTTTTTCTGTGTCGCACTTTCAAAGTCAAATATCAGTAAAACACTATTGATCGCCATTCTCTTGGCAATTCGAATCTCGATCCAAGCTCTTTTTTTCCACAGTTTCTTTCCTCTTTGTCTCTAACGCTAAAACTCTTGTTCAGAAGACGGCATTCTTACATCTGCAGGTTTGACATGCAAAAAACCGTGCCTAAATCTTTTGCGTTAGCATGTACGGTGACTGCGTGAATTGATATCTGCAGATATGAGCATTAAAAAACATTGGAAAAATACCGCGCCCATGATGAACCGATATGCTTAATCAAACTGGTCAGTGAGTTGAGATCTTTCTGCTCCACTGCACATCGGAAGTTTGTATACTTGCTGAAAAACTTCCGGTCATGAATCAGTTTATATCCTGCGCAGTTCTATGTACTGAAAAAGCCTCGTCGACGTTTCCTTTCACGTTTGGCGACAAGTGTTTGCTTTTTCGCCATCTTCGAAATACTGAGAAGAAACTTTCAAGAATTTAGTTTTGTGAGCGTCAGTTTGGTCATTCTTCCTATATGGTCATATTTTCATGCTCACCGTGGTGATTCTTCATGCTATAGTTTAATTTAGAATCTGTTCGGTGCGGACACATGAGCCCATCATCTATAACTTGCACCGCATCTCCAGTAAAGTACCAGCTGTATTGGCAGTTCTGGTAATTGACTTTGGCGCTTATGCACGTAGCTTCCACGTTCACGTGAGTTGTCGGCATCGTAATCATAGACGCGTTTTTGGTGGAGACGCTTATGGCCATAGCGTTTAAGTCCCAACACAGCCTTTTCAGATAATTTTTTTGTGGAAATATTATTCTTCCTGTTGTTCCATGGAACACGCATTCTAACCCTGCCGTCAGACTGCGGTGAAGAACATCTTTTACTAACGCTTACTGAGGTGTTGCTCCATTCATATTCTGAACCATGGCACAGTTCCTTCTTGCAGCATACGTAAAAGAATGCAAAATTGAAGTGTCAGCTAAAACCTCAACACCCAAACAATATGAAAAATTAAAATGAAACACAAATAAACGATCTAAGGGAACACAAAAAATACTTCCTGATAAGGAGCAAGGACGAGCTCGCACCCAAAAAAGCTAAGTTAAAAACAACTCATCGCACTATGTTTTTGGCACATTCGTTGTTTGTAGTTCTTCTCGCCTTGTCCTCAAACCAGAAAAAATCCAAAGATTTATTTTCGCACCCGAATTTAAGCATAGCCGAGGTTTGCTGTTACAACACCTTACGATGCCGACATATATGTAAAAGCTCGTGGTGTGCAGATGTACAAAGCGGTTTACAATTCCGCAGCGGGGTTCGGGCATTTTCCAATATTTTTGATGCGTTGACCTAATTGCGTCATTTCTTAACGCATAAAGCGCATGCGATTATATCTAATCTTTCTGTAAAATATTCGCTTACACACTATCACACACCACGTTCGTTTACTGAACGTCGAAGATTAAAAAAAAATGGATATTGCATTCTTTGGGCTTTGGCTGAGCAGGTTGGAAAAGTGTTGCTTACTGAGTTGAGAAACCGCCCATTTTCAGCTGCTCCATGTGCACATAGTTCGGGCATCATGAGCATGCGAAATAGGGAAGAAAGTAGTCTTATATTGTTGTTCGATGTTCGGAAGCATTGTGGATTAGACGTGAAGGAAAAACGTCAAATAAGAGAATGGGATGGATGATTCGAAATTTATAGCCGAAATGGGACGGCTGTTTTGCATTATACAGCCAAATAAGCGTGTCCCAGCGCGCTCGTCAACGAAAGTCTTGTTTGTTGAGCATGCAAAGCCAAGTCGAGTAGAGACGACCCAAGTCAAGCCAAGCCAAGCCAAGCCAAGCCAGGCCGGGCCAGGCCAGGCCAGGCCAGGCCAGGCCAAGCCAGGCCAAGCAAAGAATTGGCGGTGTGTTGTAAACAAGCTGAGCGACCGCGGTGGCGCAATCGACGATAGCGTTGTTCCACACTCAAATCAATAGCCCATCCATACGAATTCCTTTCTTAAGCTTTTTTTTCCGCAATTTTTTGCCCTCCAGTTACTTAGAATATTTTCAAAGGAATGTGGATGATGAAACAAAAAGCATTAGGCCATACAACAACCAAAAAAAGCGCTCTCAACAATGCACAAACCATTTCAAGCGAACGTTGCGCTCTTCGGGCAGACGACGAAAAATGTGGCCAAAGGAGCAAATTTAAACGAACACGTTGCCACTGGAGGTAGCTTCTACGCTAAAAGGTTCATGAACGCCAGAGGTTTCAAATCTATACTCGTTGCGCAGTGACAACTTTCATTCAACGTGCTGAGTGAGTCGAAGCCACTCGAACAGCTTCGGTACGATGCCTGTCGGCACTATTTAGCTCAAATGCTTCATCTTCTTTACGATGGGGGTAGGGGGGAGGGGAAGCGAAGAGAAGAGGATAGTTGAGGATTGCTGGTGTGTTGTGCTTGCCTGCCGAAGAAGTGTAAATATTTCCCTTAAAATAAAATACTCGATCTGATTAATGCGCGGTTGCCGTCATTCGAGCAAAGCTGTCCGAGCTGTACCACTCACCGAGAAGAGGTTAACGCAAAAAGAGAAGTTCTGTTAAACGAAAACTCTTTGCATGTCAACTGGCTTCTAGTAAAAAAGAGATATCCTGGTGAGGAAAGTGTTTTACATTGTCGAGAAGTTCGCCGTTTTTTTTCCC
>JPKZ01002782.1:141450-156170 GCA_000803305.1 Toxocara canis | reverse complement strand
AGGTGAGAGGCGTGGGGGGGGGGGTTGGAGACGGGGGAGGGTTTTCGGCGTAGGAATTACGCTTATAGAATATGTGCCATATTCGCTAACCATTTTTTCTGGCTTTTTCATGAGCATTTTCGTTAGCATACGACAGCAAAAGTGTACGATTGCGTATAGTGTTTTGCAAAAAAAAAATGAAAAAAAAAATCTGTGAGCATGCTTTTAGTTCACATGCTAGTGAGCCCTAGCCGGCCATCCTACCCGTAGACCGATCGGCAGACAGTGAACAAAATCTCATTGCGTTCTCTACGCAAACATTTTGAGGCGATCACAACATCCATAGATGAACAAAATTTATATGTGAGTATTACGCAACGTTACCATATATATACCACTCTGTATATGGCCTCATCTATTCCCACTTGTGGTGTCTCTCTATTCCTGAAACTGTTCCCTAAAGCATCACTTAAATGGTAGCAAATTAGTAGATTTTAGGCTGATCAATGTTTTTTTCTTTTTCAGTTTTATTCCGCTCTAGTTTGCAAGTCTATTAAATCCTTGGAACAGGAGCAACAATAATTGGAACAGGCAATATTACCGGCTTTATACCAGTAGTTGACGCTTTAAGACATGCAACAGAGTTGTGCACTTTAACGAGGCGACGGGGAGGGGGAGGGGGAGGAGGGGGAGTGGAGGGGAAGATGGAAACGAACGAAAAAGACGAGTCAGCGACTCATTTCTGAGTTTTATCCTTTCTCATATTACTGCTAAGCATGCATCAGTGGTGCCTATCATTTCTTATAACATTACTACTTAATTACTAAGTCAATGTTTCTGATCGTTTCGAGGAAGTTCTTTCGGATGAAATTCAAACATCTTTTTGAGATAAGCAAAAGGAGAGATGGTAGTGGTAGCGTACGCCATATGATTGCGTGTGTAATACCTGTTTTGGGGGGGGTCTGTGTTATACGATTTGCCAAGCAAATCGCAAAACTTTTCTTCTCTGATTTGCAACATTTCTTTTGAAGACCACACCTCTTCCTTACCGTAATATGTGCCAATTTCTCTAACTTTCTCTTTTTTTTCGAACAGAATGATATATACGGCAAGACGTTTCACGCAGATTACAATCGCGTAATCATCGTCATTGCGGAAACGCCTACGAAAAGCCAAAAGGATTGTTAATTACGTGTGACAGTTTTGTATCGCTTTATTTATTTTATCATTAATCACGTTGGCTGTTTACCAGTGCCATTCAGAGGATCCCGTTAGCATAACGAGGGGGAGGGGATGAGTATTTTTTGTCACGCTTGTTGTTTACTAATGCCGTCCAGAGAAACTCGTTAACATATGGCGAACGCTTATTCAGATTGCTAAGAAATTTTATTCCTACAAATCCGCCCAAAAATTAGTATCCTTAAATTATTAGTATCCTTAAATTAACTATCCACTCAAGAAAATTCCCAGCTCCGTTCTTCTCGTTCAGCAAGTGCTATTTTTTCCAGAATGTCATAAAATCCCGAAAGTATAGTGTTATCGCGAAAGAAAGAATGGGAACTGTCTAATGTCATTTGTTAAAAGTAGTATCCATCCGATCGGTCATAGTGTGCACTTGTAGCAGGTGCATACGTGAGCTAACACCCGCATCTATAAGCAAGTCGCACTTTGGCTACGATCCAGCACACGGGGGAAAAGCAACCGTTTGTGAATGATGATGCATCATCATAGGCCGTGTGCCGTATTGCGCTACAAACGTCGTACGACGATGATATTTTTAACCAGATCGTATTTGATTGTGCTCACCATGTGGGCTGCCGGTCTTCCATCATCTTTTCATAGACCGCTCCTCTCTTAGCCTCAACTTCCACGCATCGCACCGTTTCAGCCATGCTAGCCTCTCTCTTTTCCTCTCACTTTAAAACCAGTTGTCTCCTTTCAGGGTATTGCCCTTTTTATTACGTTACAGTGAATCGTATCCAACTTGCAGCTTTTTCCCCACATATTTGAGCGTTGGCCAAAAAACAGAGAGCGGAATAGATGAGCGGAATTATGCGTCATTCAGCTATATATATATATATGTACATATATATATGTATATATATATGCATATATATATACATATATATCTGCAACTAAAAAGATAATTTAGCTCACTGGCATTAAAAGGAAAGATGGTGTTTTTCAAAAAAAAGAAAGGAAAAGCGAAAAGGACGACAAGAAATTACGAAAGTAGCCGCCGTCGGGGTATAAAATAAGCGCCGTCACATAATTATGACATTGGCACTTGCATTGGGCATATTTAAACCGAAGAAGAGAGATGATTTGAGAAAAAATGTAAAATGAATTTTATTAAATTTTATTATTTTTAATAAAAAATATAATTACGTTTAGAAAACAATATGTTTTGTTGTGGCGATACACGGTGATCCTTATAACCTTTTCCAACACTTATGAAAATTTCCAAAGTGTAAAATTTCGCTAAATATTCTCTTCACGCATCTGCTACCGTTAACCACAAATAATTTATTCATCCATTTTTCCCATCCGCGTTGTTTGTTTTTTGAAAAACCGATGAAAATTGCTTCGAATTTTCTTTTTTTTCGGACTGATAACATCAGTTGTTATCTATGATAATGGATGAATTTTTTTTTTCATTTTTCCATTTCTTAAGTTTGCAGAAATGATTTATGCCATAAACAATTCCAATTCACTTCCACTCCATTCTGAAGATTCATAGACGCATCACTGTCAGAATATATGATCTTGGTCCACTCCTTGCTGTCGCATAATCAGACACATTTGAGGAAATGGCACGTTGTAGTCGTGCACACTCCTGCAGAAGTTGTAAATGGACCGGAACCAAATGGAAACAATATTATGAGGAAAGAAAACAAGGGGCGCAGTGGGTGGGAGGGGGGGAGGGAGCGGGTGAGGGAGGAGTGAAGAAGAAAGGGAATAAACAAATGAACCGGGAAAATAAGGTCATAAATTCTGCGCAGTCGAAAGATCAGGTCATAACGAAATCTCATTAAAATTAATGAGTGAGCGTAAGGACACCTATGCTAATGAGCCTGCCAAAAGTTTTTCATGACAAATTTTACCCCTTTATTCCTCTTTTCGTGACAGATTTTACCCCTTTATTCCTCTTTTCATGACAGATTTTACCCCTTTATTCCTCTTTTCATGACAAATTTTACCCTCTTATTGATCTTCTCATGACAAATTTTACCCTTTTATTCCTCAGCTATTTTACATACTAAAATTTCTGAACTCTAAAACCGCTGCGATTATCGTTCACAATTTCAAAGCAAATTTCGTTGTTTGTTTATGTTCTGATCACTTTTCTTGTCTTCTCGTCAACATTCATGCTGCGCAATAAAAGAGTCTAAAATATTGCCATATAGAAACGATCCCTAGGAGAGAAATGAATGGCATGTTTGGCTAAACGCCTAAAATGCATACACTTCCAACATTTCTTAAACCTAACATCCATAATGCTAATAGTGATAGCTTCCTCCGAAAGGGTACAATTCATACGATTTTCACTGAATATATTTATTGAGCGGTGGTGTATCATCCATTTTAGAGTAATGCGCACAATCTAAGAAATAATATATGGAACTTGAAATTCATAATTTTTATTAATATTAAAGATTATTATTGTGCAATCGTCATGGTCGAATATTTTTTACAATGTTATTAGCGTCGTTGGTTACTGCACAATAGGTTAACGAGATCTGGTTTCGCTTACACCTCAATTAGCAACACTTCTAGGCCTCACATGAACTTTTTTCATTTTGTAATTGTTCGATCAGGAAGCAATTTTGTTGTTAATCATTTCTTTTTGTTTTTGTTAGCTCCCAATAATTATTAGCTACTATACCATAATCACCAGTCACCAGTATATTCCATGATGAGAGAAAGATAGGTTAAAATATGCTTACTTTTTAGTCCTTTAAATATACTTGTAAAGTTCCGAGTAATTGTATCTATAGTAGTTGTGTAGCTAAGAGTGAAACTAGCTGAAATAAATTGATTGAGGGGTTTGATTGATCAGCCTTTTGAAAATGATCGGTTCATTAGCTAAACGGTTTGCTAACAGATCGAAATCTTCAGCAATGAAATCAACTATGAAGTTAGATTTTTTTGAGAAAATGATTTTTCTGTTTGATCAGGAACCATCCAATTGTGTTATGTAAGGCATTTGACCGTTCAACGATTAATGGCGGCTAAATGTACGAGTTCATTTCAAATGTTCATATGAACTCTTCGTATAAGCAACGTTGTTTTACTCTTTAAAGCAATTCTATTTCACCAATTTTACGAACCGTTCGAAGCTTAACGTTGAACGTCAACAAAATGCCATAAGATAAGCATTGTTGACCGCTGGTGACCATCGATGGTGATGACTGTTATTTAAGGACACAAATGGTAAACAGTATTGTGGTGTATTGCATGTTTCCCCGTCTCTTATCGTAGTGACCAAATCGAACCGACCAGTGATAACATCCGATAAGCATGTTGTCCATTTAAATGGCTTCCTAACGCCAATCATCCTTTCCACTATCATCGTTATGACTAAAATTTTACTTCATCGAAGCGTCGTCAAGAAGTTGATTGATTTTTAAAAAATTCCAAAAGGCATTCCAACAATTTTTTCCTAATTGATTGCGTATGTATGTGTTTTTTCCTGGTTTATTTGTTCATATGCTTATTTATTATTTCATTTAATCATTTACTCATTAGATATGCACTTTTATGTTGCTCTTCAACCATCAGTTTATCGATTCGCCAATTTATTTATTAATTTTTTTAGTTATACTTAATTATTAGCTAATTTACTCATTAAACATTCCTTTCATTGGTTCACGTTATTAGTAGTTTGTCCAGTAATTTTCCCATTTCATTTTTCATTTTTTTTTTCAAATTTTTCACTTTTATGCCTTTTTTTCACCAGTTTACCACCCAGTTTACTGTATCTATGTCTAGATATATCCATTCTTTCGTTGTTTACATAGATGCGTTTCGTTTATTGATTGGAACATTAATATTCTGCTGCAAAATGCAGTTTTTGAATAGCGTTGCAATTTTGCATTTTGCAAAGCGCATTGTTATGTCCTGTTCCATTCGTAGAACATATGCATTGGTGTCTGTCTATCTGTCAGTTTCGACGTTAGAATCATTTAAGCTATATGAAGCTTATTGTGAAGCTTATCTAATAATTTAGCCAAATACTTCGAAACTGTATGCATAATTTTGCAAATCACTGCGCATCTCATGCTGCGATTTCTGTTCATCAAACCAAATGGTTATCTTATGAACCATATAGTGAACCATAACACAACTTTTGCCTTACATACTGATAGTTATCGGATTTTTTCAAATGCAAGGTGTTGCATAGTGCGTTGCAATTTTGCATTTTGCAAAGCGCATTGTTATGTCCTGTTCCATTCGTAGAACATATGCATTGGTGTCTGTCTATCTGTCAGTTTCGACGTTAGAATCATTTAAGCTATATGAAGCTTATTGTGAAGCTTATCTAATAATTTAGCCAAATACTTCGAAACTGTATGCATAATTTTGCAAATCACTGTTCATTAAATCGGCTTTTGTCAAATGCAAGGTGTTGCATAGTGAGAGCTGAGGTGAATTTGATGATCAGGACCTCATGAATGGGAAGTGTATAGACGCTGTGGCTGGCCACTGACATCCATAAGGCCTACTAACGTCTTCATATTTCGCTTTGTTAATTTCATCTAAATTTATGTCTGTATTTGTTTTCTATAATTCCATTTTGGATTGTTCCTATCCCGTGGTAAGCTTAAGTAGATTCATTTGTAAAAGTTTCACTTACTTTTTTTTTCATACAAAAAGAGACGTCAACTTCAGCCGTCGAGAGTATTCGTGTTCGCCATAAACTGTATGCATAATTTTGCAAATCACTGCGCATCTCATGCTGCGATTTCTGTTCATCAAACCAAATGGTTATCTTATGAACCATATAGTGAACCATAACACAACTTTTGCCTTACATACTGATAGTTATCGGATTTTTTCAAATGCAAGGTGTTGCATAGTGAGAGCTGAGGTGAATTTGATGATCAGGACCTCATGAATGGGAAGTGTATAGACGCTGTGGCTGGCCACTGACATCCATAAGGCCTACTAACGTCTTCATATTTCGCTTTGTTAATTTCATCTAAATTTATGTCTGTATTTGTTTTCTATAATTCCATTTTGGATTGTTCCTATCCCGTCGTAAGCTTAAGTAGATTCATTTCTAAAAGTTTCACTTACTTTTTTTTTCAATAAAAAAAGAGACGTCAACTTCAGCCGTCGAGAGTATTCGTGTTCGCCATTTTAGGGAGATCGACGCAAAATTCATGCACTTAGAACACTGTAGTCTAGAATAAAGCTTCTATAAATCGCTAACAACTTCGTAGTTTACTTAGAAGTTTAAAAAAGAAACAGAAAAAACTTTCGAATTGTGGCTGGGAAGTAAAACAACGAGATTGGACGATCGGTCGACGTCGCATACCCTCCCCGTCCAGTTCGACGATTTCGTTTTTTTTTCGTCATATTTTTTTTTCATATAAATATGTCACATAAAATTTGTCATTTAAAAATATGACAGTACGACATATATTTGTCATATTATCATATTTTTGTCATATACACTTTCGTTCATATTTTTTGTCGAATTTTTCTTGACCAATTTTCAGCTACTTTGTGTAAACAAAAGATATACGATATTTATTACTTTAGAAATCGCTCTAATATGCTACCAAGGAACTTGATTTGTTGCAAAACTTAATATAGCTTGGTTATATTTTAAACGAGCTTGCAATGCAAAGGTCAGTCGAGAAGTCAAATCATAAAATTTGATCATTTAGTCGTCTTACAAAAAAGTCCAGCGATTCAAATATTTTGATGATAAAAATTTTCGCATTGGTAACTTTTTATGTTTGTTTGTTTTAAGAAAAGAAAAAAAAGCTTCTTTTAAAATTTTATTTATAAAAAAAGAGAAAAAAGCCCTTTTTTTAAATGTGCACCTTTAGCGCAGTTCGCTTGAACTTGTGAACTCAATGAGAGCTAAACTTTTTATCACCCGTTTTTTTCCGCTGATCTTCTTTTCGATCGTTTTTCGTAAATATATGGAAGCATTGTTGTTTTATTTTTAAATGTCTATTGTGCGAATTTGTTTCTTTTATATACGTCTGCATTCCTAGCACATTTAAACTTACCAAATTGAAAGTTGTTATCAAACGATTTTGTGAAATCGCGTGACATGATCGTTTAGAAATTTTCTAAACTTGAATTAGTGATAATATAATTGAATATGTTGAATACCAACTTGATTAAGTAAATAAGTTTTTTTTTGTTGAGAATCCGTATAAAGCAACTAATTATGTGTGGTATAATTAGCTTATCAGTGAAGCTGAATTGTTGGGTATAGAGTTGTTGATCTCGTTCCATTTCAACGTCTTAGCTAATTTAATTTGTGCCAATGCCGATCTCGAGTCGAATGCCATGCTTGTATAATGAAAAGCTGCGACCCTATTCGATCCACTTTTCTAATGGGCACTTCTTGACGTTTACTTTTAATGATTTGGTGTTTCTCGTAAAACATTTAAAATCGATTTTATTTGCTTTAAGCAGCATACGCTCATGAGTGCTTTCTTCATATAAATCGATTTTGTAATGAAATAAGTGGTTTGTTGTGAGATCTATAGTCTGTAATAGTGATTGATTGATTGGTTGATTGATTGGGCAGTGATTGATTTTTTTGCCTTGGATCGAGATCGGTAAGATATCACTCCGTTGACGCATCAAATCCTGGAAGAGCCATTAGCTGGAAATTTTGGAAATTCCTCACGTAAAAGCTTATTGCTAGTTTTGTCTAACACTGGTTTCAATGATATCTTCATAATCGACAATGCTACTGTTGCCATGATCACTCATTCATACGTTTCATGTTCTATTAAGAAAGCACATCGGTTTATTTGCAGAAAATTGTTTGAAGCAGCTCTTCACAAAACATGCAGCAAACTTGACGTTTGCTGATTGTGGTGGCATCAAACGAACGGCAACATATAAGATGATGCATGTGGAAAGTCACCTATTCTCGCTGCCTGAAATTAAAACGGTGCGTAGTTTATTTGCCTAAGAATCGGGGACAATCAACATTTTTCATCTTTTTTATTATTTTCGACTTTTCTTTTTTTTTGTTATGAAATTTCATATCATCATTGATTGCTGATCGATCATTATTACGATCGTAGTAGAGATAAATAGTGAGGGTAACAATAACTGTTTATTCATTTGAGATTCAATTTTGAAAGGTAAAATTTTGCATGCATTCAGTAATGTCTATTATATATCGCCCCATATTTATGGTTATCTTTTAATGTTTGTGATCGGAAGGCCTAAGTACGGAGAGTATACTTTTTCAGTTAGGTGTAGGTTATTGTATCCATAATTTTTTGAAAAGAAAAAATTTTTTTTCTTGAGCACTGTTGATCTTACTATATAAAATAGCGAATTTTGCTTGTTTCAATGTACGGGTGATCCGTTTTTCAACGATTGCATTCCGAAACGAACTCCTTTTTTTCCAACGGTTTTTTTTTTCATTCTTTGTGAAGTTTTTGAAGAAAAATGACTTTCGATAATTGAGTAAAGTATTGTAAATTTTGTGAATATCAGTATTTATAGTTGATTCGAGTATCATTCGCTTTCATTTCAATTGTTGCTCATATATATAGCGATCAGAATGACTGAACTGAAATCGTTCATAAGGACGTTCTTTAGAATTTTATCTTTTGCAAGTCAAATTTTCGCGAGTAAATTTGATTATGTTGGATTAGCCACAAAAAAAAATTCACAACGTCATTGAACAATACCTTTTTTACTATTGCAAATGTTAAAATTGTTTTAAAAATCAACAGAATAGGCGTGAATACTTTCATCCCCAAATAATACCGTATTATCCCAAATAGAGCCCTTGGAAATGCCGTTAGAGCCGCAGAAAATACCATACTACCTCAAATAGAGCCCCAGAAAGTACCCTATTATCTCAGATAGGGCCTCAGAAAATACCGTCTTATCTCAAACTGAGCCCCAGAAAACGCCATATTATCTATCTCAAATAGAGCCCCAGAACTGTTCCACTTTAGATGCTACAGTGTTCATCAATTTGGAGTTTTGCCATTGCAGGCGGAACCAGCAGCGCTACCACCTGTGGTGATCAGCCCTACTGAAGTTGATCATGTAACGGTTACGCTGGAAAAGAACCAGCAATGCGCTTGCAAAGATTGCGGCAAGTTGTTCAACTCTGTATGGTATTTGAAGCAACATGCTGTAAAGCATTCGAACGATCGTCCTTTTAGATGCAAGTTCTGCTTGAAGGTATCCCTTTCGATAACTTTTTTCCCTTCCATTCTACTCCTATTTTTTCTCGCTTAATTTTAGTCCCATTACTTTTATTAACATACTTGTAGACTACTTATATATACTTATAGATACTTATAGACTTATGGATACTTAGCATACTTATAGACTCGTTGTGCAACCAGCATACTTATAGACTCGTTGTGCAACCCATACTTTATTGTGTAATGAATTTCTGTGTTGAACACTACATCCTGATATAGGTTACCAGTGTGATATTGTGGCCTAGAATTAAGCGCCACTGAAAACTAATTTCGACTAACTCATGTGAAAGCACTGGAATCAGTTGTACGGTAGTGCGAGCGTTTGTAACACCAGTTCACCAGATAGGAGATTAACGTTGAAGACAGTTTGTACGAAGAAACATCTCGGAAGATGGATGGGACTAAATAGTCGAGGAATGGAGGTTGATTTTTAAAAAAATTAAATAATAAACTCGCGAGGAAATTTAAGTGCCCCTCATCCACCAAAAGAAAGAGACGGAACATTGGAAGGAAACACAGTAACTCGAAATGGAATTTAGAGGTTATCGATATTGTCGTTGTAATGGGAATGTAAGGGAAACGATGATTGGTGACTTCAAATATGTGAATTTCTAAGTTAGAAAATAACTGGCATTCTAAAAAAAATTTTTGAAAGAAAATCATTTATGACTAAGGATGGGAAGAAAGTCATTTTGAATTTAGAATTTAGGGCGCATTAATTTTTTTTTTTCAAGATTGCAAAAACTTCTGCGCTCCTATCATTTTTGCTGAATTTTATCTGTTGGTTTCATCGTTGCAAGGAAAACATTTTTTTTTCAAATTTTTCGAAAGTAATTTGCTATAAAAGTTTGATTTTTTTAAAAATTTTAAACGGAATTTCGTCTGAATAAGCGCTTATTATTTGTTGCTTTAAAAAATTGTTTTAAGCGACTTCTTTATTTAATTAGTCAATCTGTTCGTTTTTGCAGACATACAAATTTCGTTCGAATTTATATCAGCATAAATGTCCAGATCGCATTAAAAATGGCAACGCGTATGTTTCTCTTTTTTTTTTAAATTTCATTTTTTTTGTTGTGTACGCTAACGATCATTCGAATGTCACAGTTGATAATGTTCAAAAATCAAAAAAAAGTGCATTTGTATATTTAGAAAAAAAAATCGAAGAAAAATGAATCCAGGCGTTTTGTTTAAATTTCACTATACATCACTTCATCAGAACAACGATAAACAATGGATATTTTGTTGAAGAGACTATAGTATAGCTTATATTTGCGAAAACATAATCGCTTTAAATCATCATGCCAATAATAGCTGTGATTAAATGATTTAATATAGTTTATGATTTAATATGATTTAATTAAAATATTTTTTTAAATGATTTAATAAATTATGATAAATATATTATGATTAATTGATTTAAAATTATGATAGATACATTATGATTAATTGATTTAAAATTATGACAATATCGTAACAGTTCATGATATAATAGCATAGATGATATTTATATAGGAAAAAATTCCGTTGAAAATAGCTTCCTAATCGTTTGGCTCACTCGTTCGATCCATTGAGTAAACGCTATTCAACGATGTTTGATTTGTGCTCCAACAAGTGGTATGAGTGACTTGAGAGTTGTAGACTATCGTGATGTCGGACAACAAGTTGATGACGAGTCTATTAGTTAATCGTACAAGTTCTAGTTCTAGAAAAATATTTCTTCACATTTTTTCATAAAAATTTTATAACCAGCATATTTTCCGACTATAAGCATACGTTAATCATAAAAAAAAACGTATACATGCTTCTTAAACAAATTCATTTGTCATATGACCAACACAGCATGGCTTGTATAACACACACTAATGTTATGCAGCGATAAATGCTATTTTTTAAAAACTATAGGTGTTATTTTTTTTTAAAAAAAAGTGTGTTATTTAACGGAACAATTGCTTTACGAAACATATAGCAATGGCCAAACGCAAGAAATCCATTTCTTTCAAGTCCTAATGAAGGGATGTATTAAATAACAGATTTTTTTTTAAAAAATAGCAGCTAACGCTGCACAACATTAACGTCTGCTATACGAGTTGTGTTTGGTCATCTGTGAAAGGAATAAATAGCATGTGTGGTTGTGTTCGGCCGATGTGCGCCGCTTCATCTTTTGGCTATTCAACAATTGCTCATCCAAAATGTCAACAAACTATTGACCTAAATAATGAAAGATGTGATTTAAAAAACCGTCGAATCTACCTTGTCGATATTTTAGTTTTTTTTTAAACATTTAGAAATCAGTAATCTCTCACTAATTTCTGCCTAAAAAGAGGGCGAAGTTTTACTTAATTGTATACTTCTGCTCAATTACATATTTACTTACTTGGCACATCATCAAAATCGTCCTCTTTTCGGTTGTTGGAAGAGAGATCGGAGGAAATCAAAGGCATTCTCCAATCGTGACACTTCCGGTCAAATGAATCCTAATTGAGATGTCTTCATTTGGCGGACTTTTTTCTCTGCATGATCACGTTCACCAGAGGTCTTATAAATATGTGCCAACTATTAAAATTTTAAATATTCTAAAGTCATTCCGATCAAGTATAAATAATATAAATATTCTAAAGTCTTATAAATATGCCCAAATTCCTAACCATTTGTTTAGAATGCCTAGAGCTTAGGTATCGGCTGAGCTGCATTTCCAGCTGTTTTTTTTTACAGTTGTGAGCTTCGATCTTCCTTCTATTTTAAAATGTTTTTCATAAAAAGTGCAACGGAGCCAGAAAAGACGGGGGTCGAGGGGGATGGGGCTGTAGGCCAGGATGCCTCCGTCATTAGTTTGAAGCGGGTGTGAAATTTCCTAAAATCACATGATTACAAGTTTAGAGGCGATAGCAACTCGAAGATATGAAAACGAAAAAAAAGCAGACGATCTTCCTGAACAGGTCTATCGTAGTTTCTGACTCTGTGTCGCTCAGGAGCTACTTCTTTTGCTCTTCGATACTATTTCCCATAGGTTCATGATTCTGTCATCAATCAATCCTCACCAACTCCCATAGTCGTAGGTATCGTTTAACTGTTTCATCAGTCTTCGTTGTATTTTTTGTTGCGACAGGTTATGAAAGAATATGTACTGCATTCGAAATCCTTTCAAACAACAGTAAATAATTTTCTGCACAAAGTCGGCGTATCTTTCATCTGTAGTATGTGGCAAAACAACAAATTTGAGAGGACTTTTAGTAACGCAAAGAAGAATTTTGAATAAAATCGACGTATGATTCAAGCACAAAGCTCTCGTCGCAACTAATTTCATCTATTGTGGCATTCAAATTGTCAAAACGTAATTCTTAACGGCGTTACGCTTTTGCTTGATCGTATGCATGATTGAATGAATAGGACGCATAAGAAAACTTTTTCTTTTCTATTTTTTTCTTTTGCAGAAGACAACGACTTATATCCAGGACATTGATACATGGTCAACATTCGCAAACAGAAATTCTCTCGAATGAAAATCATGCACAAACGACATTACAAACGACGGCAAAGATATCGGACGACTTCCATGAGCAAACTTTTAATGCTCCTCATGGGTAAGCAGAACTATTCGTGCAGGGCACACATATGCAGAGTGATACTTAAAAATTGCGAAACATCATTCATTAAGGATAATGAGTTGTGTTATACTTAATGAATGATTTGTGTTATCCTTAATGAACGCTTTGTGTTATCCTTAATTCAGTTATGCGATAACTGAAATTTGTTTTTCCTTGAAATTCAGTTCTTCTACGAGTCAATAATCTTTTGTAACTCTCCCTCATATCGATCGCATTATTTAGGTAAGCACCTTGATCTCGAGATTTGTACGACGAATGAGGAAAATGATGCATATTACATCGCTTTTTCCTTATTCCATACCAGTTTTTTTTTAAAATATTAGTGATTATCAGGGTACTGTAGAGTGCGTTTTTACCAATACCCTCTACAATGTTCTTCCCGTTGTAATATTATGGGGTGTGCAAAATATCTTTTTAGGATGCGATTTTTTGACGATCTGTTGCAGCCCTATAGAGGAAATAACGCAGATGCAGATGTCCTTATGTGGTACCTTTAACAACTGAACGTTGCTTATAAATTGCAAATTTGCAGCGCTATTGCATAAGAAGCCAACATATTGCTTACAATAGCTTAATTCATTACTTTTTAAACGGCATGGTATGTCCAACGCTATAAATAACATCATATAAAAAGTCGAAGAGCATATGTAAAGATTGTAGCGTTTCAGTTATAGATGAAATTTGATCATATTTCACTAGTGGAACTGCACCAGATTTTTGAGTGTGCCTCTTGGCTGGACACCCTCTTGCAAGGGTAATCGAGCCTTTATAAGCACAGGTGGGGATGTAGTGAGAGATCGGAATAGAGAGGGGAGACAGATAGAGGGTCTAGGATGCTTTTTCGTTGAATTTAACTGAATTTAAATTCCCATATAAATGATCTCTTTGGATTTTGGTTGTCTTCTTTTGTACCTTCTGTTATAGACTATGAGACGGTTTCTGGCAAGAGGCTGGTCAGAGTATTATCCTCTACTCTTCTTACATTTCAATAAACGGCTGCCTTAGCACCAATCACTTATGTAAGTGAAAGTTGAGAGAGCGTACTACTTCTGTTCAGCGTTAAATAGCAGCACATGATCTTTCAGGTATGGTGCGACCATATCGTTGGTGCATCTCGGTGATATCGCTTATCGACCCAGCACAGTCAATGGGATTAGCTCGGAAGTTGGTGCACAGGAAGAGAAGCGAACGGAAAAGGAAAAAAATGAGACGCAAGAAGGAAATACCACGCGAAAGAAACCTCTCGAACAATCGCTTATCAACGAATATATTCAGCGCAATAAGCACAAGGTAGAGCGCAAAATTACTGCTGTTTGGAACTGTTCGATGGTTTAATTTTTATATGCTTTTAATTTTTACATGCTTAAACTTATATGCTTAATTTACGTATGCTTGAACCATTAATTTGGAGCTTCACGGAATTTATTGACTTGCTTCTGTATGCTTTTAAAATACTGGTAAATAATGCCTCCTGAAACAGGGTTTTGAGGAAATTTTATGCCGTATTTCACTATTAGTGTCCGAGAAAGCTGGCAATTTCAAGCTTATATAAAAAGGCAAAGCTCCTCTTCTAAGCGTATTGCCACGTCATATTTTGATTTTTAGCAATAGTTCCCGAGCGTTCACAGATCCTGTTGTTGCAATTGTTCTCATATACTCCAGTGAGATTGTAATGAATCTATGAGGGAAATAGTGCACCACT
>JPKZ01002782.1:105152-123639 GCA_000803305.1 Toxocara canis | reverse complement strand
TTGTGAATTATAAAATCTTATCGTTTTTTTAAATGTTTGGATACTTTTGTTTTGTTTTTTTGTCGACAGTTTTCAATCTTATCGAATAATTTTGAACGGCGAACGATTGTAATTGTGCTGTCCGCTTTCTTCATTTGTTTCTCTTCTTCGGTGGTCTTCATCTCATATCATTTTGTGTAACGTAGGAGGAAATTTATTTAAGCAATATATTACAAACACTTACTGTCTTATTACAATTCTTCGTTAGAAAACTGATGGGGAAATTCGACATTTGTGAATCAACTAAACACTTTTTTATGTTCCATTTTTTTTACAGATAAAATTGGTAATTTTTTTTCAAAAACCGTTTTTTTTTAAACCATGGCTGGCTGGGTGTTAGATTTCTTTTTTTTTTTGAAAACAAGCGGCGCTTAAAATATTGCAATAATTTGCAAATTTAGTACAGCGCAATCTTCAAAATTATCCTACTTTTTTTTTCCAAACACATCAGCGTACAAATCCGTGCCTCCTCCATTCTATAAAATCATTTACGCCAACACCCTGTCCCCCTTCCCCCCTCGCTCTCCCCCACCTTCTTTCTAAGAGCCAGAATAGCGTTCGGTTGAAAATTGGTTGAAAATTTGGTTGAAAATTTTTCGACTTTCGTGAAACGGAAGTTTTATTCTTGAATTCTATAAATGAAATAATAACAAAGTGGGGAGATGATTTGCGAAAACATTTGAACCGAAAATTTACAGCACATTTTATGGTTTTATTCGAGCAACGAACATTTCACCGAATGCCACATTCTTTTTTTTTTCTTTTCTCACCATCTTACACCACAATAATAAATCACTTCCAAACACCAAATGCCCACCTATCACACCATCCGTCTCAGTTCTTTCTTTATTCGTTTTCCGCTTATTGCCGCTATTTTAAATACTCAATATAACTCGAATAAAACCCCTTTTATTTAAAAGTTTCCTTTGTTAAATGTTCACCTTTCTCGTGTACTTTTTCTGCTCGGAAACTTTTGCAATTCAGGCTTGCCTATATTTTTGTATGCAAATCGTTTTATCTTGAATAAAGCCTCCTGTTGAATGAGGTTTATTCAAAGTGTAATTTTTGTTGAATGCACTTCAGAGGGGGTGATCACAGAAAATTGCTCAGAACACCGTGCTCATCCGTCTTTTTCTTTAAGGAAAACTCATACATCTATATGGAATTGATTTCAGTTTATGTGGGGCGGGGGAAGGGGGTGGATTTTGTCCCTAAAACCTTCCACCTACTAAAAAAAGTAATAGAGCAAAAAAGTTCAATGCAAGCGTTTTAAAAGGGATTCTAAGGAATAAAAAGACAAGGAAGCTAATATTTGCACGCAATCCGTTACCTATCAGACGATAGGAGCCTTTTGTAGCTTCAAATGTTTTCGCTTCAAAAAATAGGCCCTTTTCAATTTTGGTGAGCAATTCGATGCATAGAGATTCTTTGATTATGACTGTACAACGGTGTGTTATTTGACGTTAATGATCTATCCATGATTCATATAAGATACTGTAACGAATCGCCTCTACTATTCACTTTTTTCCTTTGATGTGTTCTTTGGTTTCGCTGCTTGATTTCAATGCGCCGCACTTTTCGTCGAATACTTTTTCGTAGCTTTTCAACCACTGATCATATCATCCCGATGGTTAAGTCAATTTACCATTACCTTATTACGGTATCGTTTCTTGAAACGATTGCTTGCATTCCGATAATACATATAAAATAAGTCTGAATGCTTTTCGAGTATTTGTAACATATGCTGGTTTCATTTGAAAGTTAAAAATATATTGACATTATAACGAACTGATTTCTGTGTTATTTATCTCGACCATGAACATAATCAAGCATAGATTATACGGTAACCTGTTTTTTACTGAATTGCAGTTTTCTTTTCGAGAACTACTTATATACAAACCTTAAATTTTAACATCATCGTTTCGAAGTCACGATTCTTCTTTAAAAAACATAAAACTTGCAATATACGATGAGAGAAAAAAATAAAAATTGGAGAAATAACCAAACAGTAGGAAAATAAAGGTAAGATATGGAGGAATGAGGAAAAAATTAGCCAAGAATAAGGGAAATGAAGTAAGAGTAACTGAGAGTTATGGAAGTAAAAGAGACGTGTACCTAACAGTTAGAGTTGGTGATGCACAGCTTGTGCCATTTCGTTCCCGTTTTCCAGCATATCGATTCTGTGTCTTTGTGGAAGACTCTTAGTCTCATCGAGACGGTTTTTGTTGTCCACAGTTGCCTCTATTGAATGTACGTGGGCCAATCTGGTTTCACGAGTTTGTATGGACGCTTTAAGAGTATTCGAATCTTTTTTTTTTGGAAGAGAAGAGGATGGGAAATGAGCAAAAGTTGTATGTGCACAAATTAGTTTAAAAAGATCTCAACTAATCGTTTTTATATATGCTAGATAATGGGCTAAGGTTCAAAAGTATTTGAAAGAATTTCTTTTATTTAATATATTTTTATGAAAATTCCATTTTCAAAAGTTTCTTCAAGAAGAAAAATTTCCCAAAAAAATTCACGAAAATGTAGAATTTTTTTTTTTGCTGATTCAAATTCGTAAACTTGAGTCATTTTCAGTGAATATTTTTCTCTTCATTTTTTCAAATTTATGTTGGCTGTAATTTGTATGCCTCATTTCCGAAATTTTATGATCCATAGTTGTTGTTCAACGGTTTACTACTATCGTTTATGAGCGCATAACGTACTCACTCGAATAATAAATGAATGATTTATATGGCACTTTTCATTGTTGCAAAAATTTTTCCCTCAACTATCATAGATCTTAAAGGAGTAATGGGTTCGTTCAAATTAAAAAAAACAAAGAGGAAAAAAATGTCGATAAAATTGGTTCATTAATTATCGTTTGGAAGTTTCCTTCTTTTTTTTCATTCAAGTAAACTCGCTTAATTTGTTTTCGTTCATTTCGCTTTTCTTTTTTTTTTTGGGGCGCTCGCTTGATTCGTTACGTGTATATAGGCTTCTTATTACGTTTAGCGTTCAATCGTTTATTATTGTGCGTTTATTTCATTTCCTCACTTCCCATCCATAAGTCACTGATTTGCATATTTGTTGAGCATTCCTTTTATCAGGTAGGTGGGTAAGTATTCGACAAAAAAGGAGATTTTACTGAATTTGATCGGTAAAAATGGAGTGCTCATTTCTTTCTTTTTTTTCATATGTTTTCCAGTTACGCATTCATGTGAGGGAAGGGAATATGTTAATTAGATGCACACGCTTGCGATTATTCAGAAGATTAAAGCAGGATTATATATTATTTTCACTAGTACGTTTATCGCATCGCCGATAAAGACGTGTGGTAAAAGAGCGGGAGGGGGTAGGGGGGTTGGACGGTAGGGGAAAGGGGAGGATCTACCTATGACAATATTATTAGAAGTTGGTCAGGAGTGAGTGGAGAGGAGGAAGGGGGAGGGGGAGGGGAGGGGAGCGGACGAAATGCACATTCATGAAATGCTCGGTCATTTAGTTCCCTTTATAATTTTATATTTGTTAAAAGATGCATACGCATCCCTCACAATAGGGCTAAATATTGTGCTAAATGATTGCGTAAAGCCTAGGCCGATTTGGCCTATGTGAATACTCTAGATGAGTAATCCGCATTGGCCTAGATCGTATCGGTGATCCGCATGAGTATCATGCGATCGCGTAACTAGCATCACAGGAGAACGTATGCATTCGCATGCTGTTCAATAAGTGTATATGAACACATGTCCCATGTGAATGTATACATAATAGTATTACTTGTTCACTTGTTTCGCCAGTTCTCTTTTCACTTTTTTTTTTCGCCTACCAAGTACGAAATTATCAAGCATATAGTCATGTGTGTATCCTTCCATCTCTGTCAAACATGACGCCTATCTCTATTGACCGACCGTGACGTGGGTTGCTTTAGTGTTTATCGTCCATATGCTCTATATTGGCCGTATAAGTGACTTCTTTTCATAGTCGTGAAAAGTTTAAAAATGAGAAAAGTATTGCAATTGTATCGACTGAAAGGTATCGATTCGTCGTTACTGCAATATATGTTGGCGTTAACATACAATGGCGTTAACATACCGATTGTACCGGAATTTTTTCAAATCAAAGCCATATACGTTCCTTACGGATCGGCCTTCACCTTCATCGAAATTCTCAACACGCGTATTGCGTGTTCCGTTACGATAGTGTTGCGATTGTACGATTCAGTGACAGCTACTTTACAACGACATTGTCGCCATCTTACACCCGCTTGGCACATTTTCGTCTTCAAAGATTATATAAGCAATCCGGATGAATTATTGACGTTTGTTCGATTCATAGCGACTAGCCCCATACATATATAGTTTCAGTTATTGGATTTTATCTCATATGCTCAGTCATCGTTAATTTAGTTAATGAGCGCTACTCGACGAAGATCCGAAGACTTTTTTTTTTGCTGATAGAGATGATTATTGAAGCTATGGAGCATTGGCGGTACGATGAAAGTGGAGAAAGGTTTATTTAAAACTAGAGTTGAAAGGCGAAACTAGAAGTTCGGGATTCAAAATTTTGTTCACATTTCACTTAGAAATAGCAGATGCTGTCTATGCGGCTCAAAAAAAAAAAAGAAGAAAAATCAAGTAAACATTGAGGCGAGTAAAAACATTTTCTCGAAGAGAGCAAATTTCAATGCAATTCAGCAATAGATGCTGATCTTTTTACTAAAAACGGAACTCGATATTTTAATATTTTTGAATAAATATTAATGAAATTTTTATGGAATTTCTTTTTTTTTTCCACGCTTAGATCCATCAAATAACTATATAGTGCTATATTGTAGTTGAATTCGACTAGAGAGTTTGATGCGTTGAAAATGCCTAACATTAAAGCAAACAAGTTTTGATGAAATTTACCTCAAAAAGTGGTCTTAAGCAATCGATGTTTTCGTTGAGTCTTATGTATTTAGTTAGAGAAAACATGCATAAAAGTGATGTGGGTCAAGCTGAATTGTATGTTTTATAATTTTTTTAAAAAAAAAAAGCATTCTGATGCTTATCGTCGTTGCCATTTTTCACCTTTGGATTTTTCATAAAAGCTGAGAAAATGATGGAATTTCGTTTCATAAATTTTACTCTAATAACTACAGTAACGGCATATCGTTGAAATCAAAACTTGTGCTACGTTGTATCAATCAATGATAATTTATGACGTCATCATTTGTTCGTTTTTTTTTTCGTTTTTTAAATAAGAATATTCATTCTGCTTATGGTCTTATTTGGTCAACCTGTTTTCAGACTCATAAAATTAATTAATATTGATAAAATTAGTCGCTTCTTCTATGCGCCTATTACCACTGTTTGCACATCTTTGCTATCGACCTATCTAGCACTCTAGGGATCGGATACACTCTTCCGAATCGACGAAGGCCACAGCAAAAAGGAGGAGACGTAGACTGTCTGTTTGAGTTCCATTCAGTTCTTCTATCCGCTCAAATATCGCTCATTTTTACAGTGATTATATGCATCAATTGCACATGCTAGGAAACGCTATTTTATTCTTAAGCATTCGTTGTGCTTTTTTTTTTAAAAAAAATAGTCAAAAGAAAAATACCAAAGTCCGGGATGAAACCCTATCGAATTTTCCCGAACCTTATTGGGGCTGTCAGTGGAGAATCGGAACAACATTTAGTACGTTATGAGTTTCATTTATTTTCGTTTCTTAATCAAGGTGCTCACGTACTTTAGAAGTTCTTTGATTCTTTACTTGTTCGGCAAAAAAAAAGTTTTCTCTGATCATTGCTCCGTATGTTGGCTTATTCTGTTTCTGTACGCAATATTGACTTTATGTTTGAGTATCATACACACACAAACATACACACACAGACACACAGACACACGTACACGCACTTGCACACGCACACATACATACACATACACATACACATACACACTCACGCACGCACACACACACACCGGTACATACTCACGCACGTAAGTACCTAGGACGAGAAGAGCGTGAATATTACCAGTAAAATTAAAAAAGGGTTTTTTTTTGGATGGAGAGAATGTGCCGTAGTGTTATCTGCTCTTGGAACCAGCAACCAACCACTCTTGGGGGAATAGGCAATGTGTATACACGTTCGTTCGTTCGCCTGCTCGATCATTTGCGTGCTTTTGCGGACGGCGAGCTGATCAGAAAACGTTCTGCTGTTGGTGTGCGTGGGCCACTATTACCACCCGGCTGGCAGCTACCTATCAGCCACGCCCCGACCGCTTCATTGCCCCCACCTCCACTTTTACCTGTCATTTGTTCCTCCTTGTCTGTCATTGTCTGCTCGTCCTAATTCATCCCATTAAACCATCTGCAGCATGTTATTTGTTGAATTAATGACCCTAGGTCGAGATTTAATAGCAATTCAAGTGTGTGCGGAATATATTATACGAATAAAGAGCGAGGCGAATTCGAATACGATTCACTTGTTTTATTCTCTGAACGTCCACGAGAGGGCTAACACGTCTAGATTGTGCGGATAGGAAAAGTTGAGTGTGTCGATGAAAATTTTAGATGTGCACGTTTATATGAATTATGCTTCCGTTCGATACCCATTCCGACGGACGAAAGTTGAAAACTTATGAAGAAAACTTAAAAATTATGAAGTAAACGCTCATAAGTAGTGTATGTAAGATAGTTGAAATGCAGGAAGCGTACTTTGATAGACCACGAAAGTCGCAAAAGTATGAAACGTTGTCAGAATCATTTCGATATATCTCCTAGAGGCTAAAGCACATTTTACGGTGTTGGATTTAGCCAAACGCATCGTCCAAGAGTAAATGAGTTACGCTTAAATTGATATTGATTAAAATTTTCTACGCAATTTTGATCACATCTGAGACTGCTGAGGTGACAAAAGGGAGGGGGAATTTGGACAGAGTTTGCAAAGAATTTTTATCTTCTTAAAATATATCTAATTCATGGTGGTTCCAAGTTTTTGCTAGGCGTTCTATCGTTAAGTGTGACTTCTTTGTAAATATCGACGATCGATATCATATTTCGGTGAAATTGCTGATCGGAAAATCTCCGACAAGGTTTTTGCCTTCTTTTTTTTTGCATTCCGTAGATTTTTTTTCTATAATAACGGATTCGATTGATGTCTGCTTTACTTCACATTTCCAGTTGCTCTTCTCTAATGATGTTCTAAACGTGTGTTACGCTCGAATTGGTCGACTGCAAACGTTTCAGTGGTGATTCAGAAAATGCAAACGGTTTTTCAAATGCACGCAAACAGTCACTAACAAAATTTTTGTTAGCATAAAACGCCTCTTTAGCTTCTACATTTAGCATTCAGAAACACAGTAGTGTGCAGTTTTGTGTGCGTTGACAGTTCGCATTCGTTGAATGAAATTGATGTTTCGTTTGATTTTTAACGATAGGCAAAAAGAGCTTTATCATTTAAATTCATCAAGACATGACAGATTGAATGACGAACAATATCATACCCATATTTTGCCATATTTTGCCATATTTGCCATAATTTGCCAAATTTTGCCATAGAATCATTGGAACAGTTTTCTTAATAGCAATCATGTCGATCAATTACTTCGAACACTTTCTTATTAAATCGATAATGAAGTTGTGCAATAGCACCATGGCACACTCATTATGACTATCCCACCGCGTCCCCCCTCCGCACTCCCGACCCCTTCATCCTTGATTGAATAGTTGTTGATGAAAAATGAATGTGGACAAAGGTTTACGCCTACGGAGAGATAGATGTTTTTGCGCGAACGAATACACAAGACGATACGTCGAGAAATGCGAAACAGTGTGTGTTCTCATCGTTGAAGTGTGGTTGCCAATGTTTAACGACAAAACGCGGCTTGTTTGGTTCACGAATAACTCTTTGTGCCCGTCCCCCTTCCTTATACCCCCTTCTTCGCATTCTTTAGATCAGATTACCTTTTCTAGTTGTTTTTTTTGTTGCTTATCGCTACGTATCGGTATACGACGTCCACAGTACTGTATCCTCACTTCCCTTTCAAACTATTCTAATGTATTGGTTCTTTCGTAGCTAGTACAAACTAAAATAGTTATTTTAAAACTTGTTTGTTCTTATTACTTTGTTGTTTAAAGAAAAATATAAAGGTATAACTTGTCCGATGAGATTTTGGCCTACATAACGAGTTCGGGTGATTACTAGAAGTCATCTCGAAATAGTATTGAATAGAACTAAGAAACCCATGTGGTTGCTGAAATGTTGATTTATTAAGGATAGGATACCTTTTTGATTTATTTGTCTCCATTGTCATTGGATGCACTTGTATCGACAACGATATCATTGCATTGATTCTAAAAAATTATTTACTCAGCTGTTCTTCACTAGTATATTCAATGCACTAGTTACATCAGCGCATAAAATTATAATTCTTTCCTTTTTTTTTTAAATTACAAATATTAGTTTAATATTTCAATTATGATATGCGGGAATGCCAAAATTGTTTGATTTTCTTTAACTCTTATAAGTTGTATCTTCCGCCTATATTTATTGCCTATGAAAAGCGATACTACACCATCTTCTTCCGAGCACAATTACGCCACAAATTGTGTGCTTGAAGCAGATTTTTTTAAATGATGGAACTCAACGTTTCCACTTCTAAATCGCCTATAATCGCCTTAAGGCGCATCTATTCCAGGCCCGAATTACTCATTTGGAACCCGAGCACAATTACGCTACAAATTGTGTGCTTGAAGCGGAACTTTTTTTAAATGATGAAACTCAACTTTTCCACTTCTAAGTCGCCTATAATCGCCTTGGGGCCTATACGCCTGTAATCTAAATCGCCTACTCCAGGCCAGAATTACCCATTTGGAATGCAATTTAAAGAAAAAAAGTGGGCGACTGTTCAGTGATAGCCAGCTGGTTTCTGAAGTGGGTTTTATCAATTTATCACGCCCGTTCGACCAAAGCGTTACAGAAACCACTAATCAATCCTTTCGGCCGCTGTTCTGAGGAAGTGATTTTATTTAAACGTTTTGCCCGAACAGAACGACCATTGGTAGCGTTTGTCGTTGTGCTTCTAATGGGCGATTTCTGTACACTCTTTAGTTACTTGTAATTTTTACTCGCTTTTTGTTCGGCAAAGTAAATGTGAGTGTGGTAAGAAGAATATATATATGTATATATATATTAACTGTTTAATCATTGAATTTTTATTTTTATTATTTTCCTCTTTTCTTATCATATTTTCATCAGTAAAGAAATTTCTGTTAACAAAATTATCAGTAGAGTATCATTCTCTGCGCAATATTAGCAATTAAACAAATGCTATTGTTACGAAGAGCACTTACTGCAATGTAAGCAGTATATACGACGCGCTTGGCTCAACTAAAGGGTTTGGTCGTATTCCCTCGGCAAGTGGTAGGACATTCGTTCGTCGTTGAAAGCCTATGATCGTTGACAAGTGTCAATGTTGTTTCCACTTTTTTTTCGTTTGAAAATACTTTTTTTCATTTTTTTCATATGGAAGTATTTTCAAAAAAATCTTTTTCTCAATATTTTCAACTATTTTCAATATTTTCAAAAAAGAATCTTTTTCGTGTCGCGTTCATTCCACTCACGCTTTATCACTGCGTTCCATCATCAGCAGTTAGTGAGTCCGTCCATCATAGAATTCGCTAACGTTCGGCACCTGAAATTTTAAGACATTTGTTTAATTAATTAATATATTTCAAGCTAAAATCATTTATTACGAAGTAACTAGAATGGAATGTAAGTGCTGTACATTTTGGATGAGTCACAATATGCTAGGAACTAAAATTTTTATGCCTAACAATTGATATATGAGACGAACGTTTCATTTTAAAAAATCTTATCAATGTTGCGTTTTCTATGCGTTTTGAATAATCGCTTATACTTATGCCGTAAGCACTTCCTATTCGTTTGTTATTTCATTTTAGAAAAATTTATTAAAATCTATCCAGTAGAACAACTTTTTCACTTTTAATAAAATTTACGAAAATTTTACGAGTAGAATATTATTTTCATTTAGTGAATTTTTATCAAAATTTTAATCGATAGCATATTTATTCTTTATTCAATCGTTTAGCGTAAGCAAAATGTAAAATAGCTTTTGATTGGCCAAGATGCTTTTAAAGGAATGCAGATTGGCAGCTCATTTTAGTTCTTTTAGAATTATCAATTTTTTTTTTGTTGGAGTTATGGTTCTCATTTGTTAATAGCTGATATTTATGCTTATCACATGTCTATACTAGCTGATAATTATGCTTATCACATGTCTGTCCTCTTATCTTTTTGGTTTTACAAGGAGCAACCGTTTACCAAACTGTTCGCTAGACTGAATTTGAGCGGCATGCAACGAGTGTTAGAGAGTTTCTTACAAAATGAAACGTTGGTAGAATCTGAAAAGAAAAAAAAGAACCATTCGCGTTCAATGCGTGTTTGCCATCTTTGCGTTTAGATTGATGCATTCACAACGCTACATCTCAGCGATAATTTCGATTTGTATCCTGAACCTGTGTACCTAGTCTACTGTACAGGTAATACAGGTAAAAGCTGGGCATCCTATTAGTAGTCATTTATACTTGATGATCAGAATGGAATAAAAAAGGTTTTTTTTCTATAGATATCGTTTTTGAGGCTTTTCAAAATACGAGTGCTCTTTTATTTTTTTACTGGTAGGTAATTCTCGCTTAGAATGTCTCCAGTTTTTACTAACAAACAAAATTGCCCTTAAAAGTGACCGACCACTGACAAATGCGAAAAGCGCTTTAATAAGCGCACAAAGGTAACTGTAAAAGTTTTGCGATGTTGAATGGACAAAATTGTCGATAGATTTTGGCATGAACGGACAAAATTGTCGATAGATTTTGGCAAATATTAAGGATGGCCAGCTATAAGCGATTAGAAAGAAATTTAGTTTTTAGAAGTGCTTAGGTATCTTTTGCTCTTTTAATGTTGACGAGATTCGATTGAATTCTTTTTTTCTTCTGAATTTTATCACCAAATCTAAAATCAAAAATCTCGTTTCCTTGAAAAGAATTTGCCTTCTGTATAAATTCCTAAGCCTTGTTATAGAAACGATATGCTGACTTAATAAGTAAGGTAATGTTTGACAAAGTCATCTACGCATAAAACAACCTCAACTTTCAACTAAAGTTACAGCTCTGAAGTGATACAGCTTGTATAGTCTCATGTTGACGACCATAGTAGTTAATCTGTTTTATTGTTCTCGGAACGATTTCCACTCAACAACTTGAAAGCTTATAATTTTTAAAAATAAGGCTAGCAAACTGTACGGCCCCAACTTGTATGTCCTAACATCCTGCTACATGTTTACCAAACGAGTATTTCTATTTTGTGAGCAATTCATTTTTATGTTTAGAAATGAAATTTACAAAAACTGACATTTCCGGTGTGAGATGGAAAAGGGTAGTGATAGGGTGTTATAGCTCTGTTTACTTGTTTCTAACACCTATATACTTCGAGAACTTCTAATGTTTACTTAACAATGGTGTTTTTTTAGCGCTAATAAATGAGCATCGATCGAGATTTATAAAAACGTTGCTGAAATTCTGCGTATGAAATGAAACCTAAACATTCATCACTATTTATTCAATTTACTTAAGCTCTCTAAGCTGATTGCAATAGGAAATTTTTTAATCTTATGAAATTTTTTATGAAATCCTTATGAAAATAAAATACAAAATTTTTCTCGAAAAGAAAATTTCTCGAGAAACAAAATTCTCGAAAAAATACAAAATCGAAAGCTATCGTGTTTTATTATTTTACAACAATTTTTATTCATGAATTTTGTTTATTATTTCACGAACTAAATAGGAACCAATCTAATAGCGTTAAATAGAAAGAAAACATCTCACGTGAAACACGTTTAGCTGAACAATATACTTCGAAGTGAACGATCAACGATGTTTTGCGATACTGGTTTTTTGAAGCATTCCTATCACTGAATATCACTTTTGTTTTTTCGCTTTACAATCATTATCGAATTCTAGGAAATAATTTCTGAAGTAATATTTCATGAATTTATTTCATTCAGAAATTGAATTTCTTTAACTAATCAGCATGAATATGATATGAAATGATGTACGAGAAAAAAAACAAGTAAAGTTTATCCTATCCTGTATTTATATGAATTTATTCGATGAGTTTTTCAATTTAATTCGATATTTCGGAAGTAACAAGTGAATGTCAGCATATTTAAAATACCAAATGAGCATATAAGGTGCTGTAATTTTTTTTTTGTAGTGCTCAAAGAGAGAGCAACCGTGATCACATGCAGTTAGTTAATTCCGTCTTCTTGCAACTATTAATGAGCAACCGATCTTTTTTTGTTTTCGGTGATTGCAACCTGTCAATGAATTTCGATGTTGCTTACCTCACTTTAATGCAGGATATATTTGTATATAATTGCTCTTTTCTGAATCGATTCTTTCGTATTTTCTTCCGAAGATTCTTCGCACGTCAGTTGATGAGCACTCAGAATGCCGTATATGTAGGACAAAAAAAGGTTGAAATGTGTAACAAAAAGCTGCCATGATGTGCGCTTTCGTCGATCGCCGCTCAAATCAACAAGATTCATAAACATCTCACAAATGGTGAAAATTCAAATTGTATCCGATCCGGTCGATCGTGAAAATCTTTTTCTAACAATTCCGCTTTTTGCGAATTGATCACTAGGATATACGGCTAAACCAGTTGCGAAATATATACAAAATTTTATTCTCCATTCACCGATGAATGATTCGATTTGAATTTGAGCAAACAATTTCATCCTAGGATTCTGATCGATTTTACCGATCAAATTTCATAACCTTGGCTTTAGCGATTCTCAAGTTGAAACTATCGTATAGACAAACAAGTATACGCATACATGCGCATAGATGCGGCGCCAAAATGCGTTTTACAGATTGCATGATTAGCCAAAATAGAATTTCATATGCCTTAAAAAATTTGCATTTTCAAATCTATGATAGCCGAGTCATGTATGTTCTGCGTATGTGTGCATGTGATTTGTCTGATCAGTTTGTGCCTTGAGAATGACCCCGTATCAAAAACTCGCTCATCGCTTCCAGTCGAGTTGTGTACACTCAAAATTTTCACAAATGTTGCCTAATGAGAGCCTTTTTATGAATATGCTAATTGGCAGATTTTGCTATTTGCTGAAGATTTACGAACTGGATCAGTTTGTGGAAAGTATTGTTTGAAAGTCTAAGCCAAGAGAGCTTTCCGATGCGTTCCTGTTTGGTTATTATTCAGTCTCTCGACAGTATGCTAGGCAATATTTAAGACGGGTGTTGTTGAGTTACCGTGAAACGTTTCGCGTTAAACACTTTCTAGGAACAGGAATCGTTTTAGTGTTGAACTAGTTTTGTGTGAGATTTATTGAGTGGGACGGACAGTAGTTGACGTTAAGTGAGACCATTTCTTTACGAAGTTAAAACCTTTAATGAACTAACTGAAGCAAACTTAATTAGTATTGTTTATAAACCATATTACGCTTCTTATCTCTAGCTTTGATTAGAGCAATATTTTGAATGCGATTTTCTTTCAAATTTTTGAACGATTTCCTCTTTGTTTTTTTTTCTGTGATAATTTAACCAATTTTAAAGTGCATTTAAATAATCATCAAAAAATATTCCATTTCCTATTGATTATATTTCGGTTAAATAAAAATATGATCTGATGTGTTTCTAGAGAAGTTTGAGTGCAGAATCATTAAGAGCTAGTGGGAAATGAGGTTGCTTTAAGAACTCATCTTTATATTCATTTAAGAATAAGTAATTCGATTTTGAAGTACGGGAGCAATGAGCGATGCAATGCATCATCAATCATGTCAAAAATTTAGTAACATCGGAGTCGACTCCGTTGTACAGGAATCATTCCTTACTGTGTACCACATATTGCATTATCTCACCGATATTTTTGGCTGTGATTCATAAATGACAAAATCGATGAAGCTGTTACGTTTCACAGTAATGATTCATACGTATTACTACATAAGTGATGTGTAATTTGTTTTTGGGCGTACAAGTAACGTATATATAAAGGTTTACTAGAAGTTGGCGTTTAGTATGAAGAGCGGCATTCCGACTAGCACTAGATGGTCGTAGTGTTGATGTAAGTTGTTTGTATTGTCATTGTTGTTCGCCAAAAGAACAGTTTATCATCATCGTTTGTTGTTCGCTTTTTCTACTTATTTTTTTAAATTCATCTTGACGTATTTTGTTTGTTGCAACTTTATCGTTCTATAAAATTTAATATTAAATATATTTCATCAGTTTTTCTTACAAATCATTCCATAAAGTTTTACGCTAGTTGTTGAAAATGTCAACTTTTTTCTGTATCCTTCGTTTTACAATATTATTTTTTTTGTGCATTGAAATAAACGTTCTTTTAGTGGCTCGAAATTCCCTGAGGGCACCATTTTTATCGGAGATCTTGGTGCCTGGGTGCACCAGGAGCACCGCAGAGATGGCGATCGTGCAACCAAAAGATGACCTTCCTGAAGATCGATGCAAAACCGCCCATCGCAAAGATTAATTCCACGATTGCGGTTTGCATTTTTAAATAATATTATTTTTTTCTTAAAGAAAATGACTCGAAATTTATTCATGTTCAATAAAATTGTCATTTCTTAAGCATAAGTTTATCATTAAGTTCTTAGATTATTACTAAGTAAGTTAAGTTAATAAGTTCATAAGCTTATCTAAATAAATTAATGAATTGCGTCGGCTACATTGTACAGTTGTTTATATAAGCTCGCACAATAGTTGACCTAGATTTACCTTGTGAGATTTACAGTCAGAGACAAGCTTATCATTGATAATGCGAGCGTAAAGGTCTCTGGGAATTTGTAATAGCAAAAGCTGTGTTATCACGCAATCAGCGTTTGTAAAAATGTAATGTTAACAAACATTGCGTCAGTGATGTCAGCTAAACAATCAAGTAATAAAGTATAATCGAGCTATACTTGTCATGCGGTGAAATAATTCTGGGAACTTTGACAAGGTGGCTTTGCTATACGTTTGCGGGACTTCTATTATTTTTCCCAATATGCGTTATTCTTTCATTGTGCATTCGGGTCTGCTCAAAACCAGTAGCAACTACTGTTACGTCATATAATGCAAGAAAAGAATTGCTGGACACGCCGTACCGACTAAAAAAAAATCTCTTGAGTACTTGATTACCAAAACTTGATTACAGATAAACCGTTCGTAGCATTCATTATTTCTATTATCTTATTATGTTTTACGGTGCGCCAGTTTTAAATAATCGGATGCCAACTGATGCAGAGAAGTGTAAAAATGTCGAGGGTGGCGTAAAATTACGTTATCGATGACGGCAATTAATAGAAATATGAAAGCTTTTTGTGGAACTTAATTAAATTACAGAACTTAATTAAATTACAAAGTAATTTGGCAATAGGTTGTAATTAAATTATAAAGTAATTTGGCAATAGGTTGTTATTAAATTTTTATTTTCTCATAGGCAGACAGCACCTTTAAGACGCTTGTTCATCGATACTAGAAACATGAAGTAGTTGGTAAATGACCCAATTTAACATGCCTAATTAAACAAGCACTGCATTTTTATGTATGACCACCTACAGCATCGACGTTTTCAGATGATGCTCTCGATTTGTTGGATTTCGCTGAAAGCGGTATTCGTTGTGCAAAATCGAAATGCTAGTCATTTCATCGAGATTCTCGAATTCCTTCTCGGCATTCTCGAATTCCTTCAACGTTCAACGTGCCGATCCTTTCATTTGTGCCATTATTAAAGCTAATTAAATTATATAGCTATAAAGCTATCATAGCTATAATTGATCGCATCCAATCTAATGAACAGCATCATTGAACAACTATATCGCTTCATGCTCTACCGTTGCACTTTCCCGTACGCAATTTCCCATAATGCTTAAAGAATTCGACGTATTTCATTCGCAGCTTCGAATATGTTATTGATTGGACGAAACATATCATCAAGAATGCTGCATCACTCATCATCGGTCATCCATCGTATCGGAAACGATGCCTTCTATTGGCATTGGATATTTCGATGCTTTTCTTGGCAATAAATCATCTCGATAAGCTATGGATATTAAATGAACCCATAAATTGCTGTTGTTTTTTTTAGCTATTGTATGACCTCAGTTTCAATGTCATCCTCTTAGACATTACTCGTCCTCAATTTTATTTCTTCACTTTGCTTTTCGCTAAATTAAAATTCAACAATTTCTTGACGGATCAATTCGAGATTCGGCAATTTTTGCTTTCCGGTCATTTCAAATTCATTTAGCTCATTTGGCTAAGCAAACAATGTGAATTGTTTAGAATGTGAATAAATTTAGGAGGACGTTAAGTGCATCGTTGGCTAATTTTACATGAGGTCAATTGAGTTGTTTTTTTTTTTTTGAAAGTGTGAATTAAAATGAGCGGTCGTGCTCAACGAATTGTCGCACCAATTGTTGGCTCTTTATTTCTATTGTATTAAAGTGCTTAATGCTGGGATGCAATGTGTATCGTTCATATAACTCGCAAATTGTTCTGTTTTTTTTTTCTCCTGCTAAATCGGCAAATAAGCGAATTTAGAGATAATATAAATTAGAGGAACTAATTACAAGAATGATCTCGACGGTAGATATAATTAGTATGTTTTTAATTAAGACTTAAGCGACCAAAAGATATTTGCATTTCGGATGAAACGAAAATGGTTATGTATACCTCTCAGGTATGTCATCATTTGATACGTATTCGTTTACAAGATAAGAGCTGAAAAAACACTCATAAAGGAAATGTTTATTTATTAGCTGCTCCGGTTATTAAACCATACATCTTGAATATCATAAAACCTTTATAGTTTAGATGATTAGTATGTGATGTTGCATTGCATCCCTATTTGCCGAAGTGGTGTCTTGTTGTTTCTTAGCGTCATTGTGCCTCTGCCATCGAGAACAGTCTTTGATCTCTTTGGTCTTCTTTGACCACTCCAGAATGTACAGCTTCTTACATGCTGATCTCTATTCGTTGTACTCTTGACTTTTGCATCCTCAAATGAACGCAAACTAACCTTTCCTTCGAACTGTTATTGGCGTTGATCATAAATGTTCCCTGTTGTTTAAATCCTCATCGAATAGTAATTGTTTCATTTCTATGTTTCCCGAAGCTGTACTATTCTGTACTTAGATATTCGCGGTGGCAAGGCACTGTACACGTTCTGCACGTCACATTCATCGTTCTTTGGTGTTTTGTTCTTGCTGAATGCTCATATATATGATTGTCGTTCGCTTCCCCTTCCCCTTCCCCCCCCCTTCCCTATCCATCCTGCTTCTGTCGCTCGCTCTGTGCTTCTTTTTTTGTTTTACAGTGCATCTATCGATTCTTCATGACGTTGCAGTCTTTCATTTCAAATATTCAATTCAAGTTGTGATTTCCTTCATGTTTTGCACCTTTCTTAATTGTACGTTTTCGTTTACTTTTTCAACACTCCTCTCAATCACCGTGCCATTTTATGCAGATTTTGTTGCTGTGTGTGTATGCAAATTATTTTTATTGCTTGGATGCAAAACTGAAAAAAACGGCCATTTAGTTGTGTGTGTATGTGTGTGTTTGTTTGTGTGTTAGTATGAGGTAGCACAATTGCTCTGCATTGGTGAACGTGATCTGCATTATGAAACCTAGCATGGGCAATAAATCGTGCGCTTAAGGGGGCAGATTCCTAGGCAAGTCGAAGATTTCCTGAGTACGGTGGCCGTTATAGAATAAAAATGAGATCATCATTTCCCCTCAATCGCTTAGTGATACGATCATTTGCAAAATTTCCCGTTTTCCTTCCACGCAAATGCTGCCTGTGCATGATGCTGATTCTGAGTGCAAACATGCAATAGGCAAATTGCCTGCGGGCATGCACGGTACGATGATGTTTCACAATAGTCAACTTCGAAACCGTTCCGTCGATTACGCTATCACAACTACGGCTATCAATTATCACTATGATCGTTGTTCGTGAAAATAATGGAACTTTTTTGCACGATTCATTAAGTCCGTAAGGGGTACACAAGTTTTGTTCGCCATACACTGCACAGTTTTCGCTTCGCTACATGCATATATCATCTCTTTCCCATTTTTTCTCTCTCTCTCTCGCTCTCTCTCTCTCTTTCTTTCGCTCTCTCTATAACAGGATTCTCATGCATGATCTTGCAACGGATCTAATTTTTGAAATTATCATTTTCTTGTATATTGTTATTACAAAAGCCTACAGACTTCAGCTGCCATTATTTTTTGTCTCACTCTCTGTCAACCTTCCATGTGTCTCTCCTTATCAATCTCTGTTTGTTTTATCGTTTATCGAACGAAGCGCTCATTGTTTTTTCTTCGATTTTTTCGCCTAATTTTGTTACATTTTGTGAATATTTTTTTCCTTTCTTATTTG
>JPKZ01002782.1:65802-99545 GCA_000803305.1 Toxocara canis | reverse complement strand
AGAGGATGCGAACGCAGTCCGATGAAGCTGCTTATAAGCAAACAGTCAGTCGTCACAACTCCTAATTGGCCCCGATTTCTGTTATGAGGTTCTAGCATGAGCAAGGGCTACCATTTCTTAGCTTTACAATTCACAACTTGAGCGAACGGCTGCAGTCTTGGTTAGTGTGAACTGATGAAAAAAGCCATTTATAGCCTTCAACCGCGGAAGCTGCCGTCGACACCTCGAACACCGTCGTCAAGAATGGTGTCAAGGGAGGCGACGGCACGTCCACTTCGTTCAAGTTTATTACGGCGGCCTACTTCAACGATTTCACATCCGCATGCGGTACACATACCAAGAAGGAAACCGCCTAGCTTCAAGGATTTGGATAAACCATCCTCTTCGCAACTGCATTCGCAACAAAATGGTTTGGACAAAGATTGAAAATCATATTTCAGCCACGTTTGAATGGCATTTGCAATGCGAAAATTAGTAGAGTTCCAATGTATTATTGTAGGAGAGACAACTGTTGAGGAGGCGAGGATGGGAGAATGGCTTGTTCAAGGCGAAGTCAGTGTTGAAAAGGAATAGTTTGAAATAATAGGATGTGATTTTCGCCCTCTAGCGATCAAAATTATTTAAATGTTTCTCGCATCATGTTAACACTTGTTACACTTTTTATGCGTTTTTGTTTTGCATGGAAATTCATCACGATTTCGCTTTTAGATGTACGCCCTTTGTCTGTACGTCCATTTGTGACTTCTGTGATACCCAAATTCATGCCACTCCTCATTTTTGCACCCGATGCTTATAAACGTGGGGAAATTCCCACTCACTCCATCACCGCTTCCGAATTTTTGACTTTTGGCTGCCTATGACATTTGCGGCAGCCCAGCGTCCTAAGGTAGCGCTGGTTGCCATGTTTGGCAACCGAAGAAGCTGTGAATAATGAAAATCCTTATCTTTCTTCCCTCTCCCCCCTCCCCCGCTGCCCATCCCTCCGCCTCCCTCCTTCCCTTTTCCTCGACTCCCTCCCCCGGCCCGCTCCTCCTCCTCCATCCCCCTTCCCTTCCCTTTCCCCTCTCCTCTCACCCACCCCCACCACTACTGCCAATTTAGCTATATTACGGGAATGGAAGGGGGCAGATCCACAAATGAGCAGAGAGGTGGTGCTGATTGGGATGTTTTTTGAGGTTCTTCGCAGCAGCGTTTAGGATTGGGTTTACGCCGTCAGTTGATGCCAAACTCTGCTCTCGTGAACAGACGTCAATCGGTGAATCGAGCAGCTACTGTCGCACGCAGACGAAGTTCGGCACAAGGTACTGCAGCTGCTGCAGCATCGACGACTCCTTCTTCGCCATCACGGCTCGAGACTATTAAACGACTTTCCAATTCCAGAATCGGTACATTACAGAGCGGAGTCGACAATCGCTTCTTCCACTTGCAGCAGGTACATTTTCATTCGTACTTCTATTTTTATTCTTGTTTTATTCTTGCTATTATTCTTCTCGCTTTTAACGTACATATTACATATGTTTGTTCAGATACATACATTTTATTTCGATTGGAGAGCTTATCTGTCTGTCTTTTTGAAATTATCATGGCGGTTGTTGCAGAATTATTGAGGTGGGATTCCGACTTACGCAGGTTCATCTACATCCGTGCATTTCAACTTGTCGAGCAGTTAATTACTGCACAACATTTTGTACAGTTAGGTAACCAGCGGTTGCGGTGTACGGGCGGCTAGACCGAGCACAGTTGAGAAACAACGGCATAAAAGTGTCAAGCTCAATCACTGTGACTAATGTAAATGATCATTTTGGTATGCAATGATCTAGTTGTGGCACACTTCTGTGATGGAGTACAATGGAAACTGCTGAAACAGGTAACTTTCTTCTACCTGTTGAGTTCACAGATGGGTTTACTGGTGGGACAGGATAGTTGCAAAAGTCCTGTAAGTAATTTCCTTTCCGCATCTGCCCTTGCTCCCTTTTCCTGCCGCTTTCTTTCTTCTGGGCTTCGTTGTAGACAAATTGACCAACAGTGAGACCTTCTGGTGCCCGGTGATTTGTGGCAGGCTCATGTATCTGTTTTAGAAAAAAAAATTAGCGCGTTTGTTCAGAGGCCGAAGAGCATTTCGGAAAAATCAGAGAACGAAAAACAGTCAGCTAGTGTTTTGGCGAAAGAGCCAGTTTCGAAGATGGGTGCTGAAACGAAGAAGCCCGTACCTTCAAAAAGCATTATCTCTAAAGCAGAAGTTGGTGAGTGGTCTTTATAATTTTGCAGTTATCTGCGTATAGATGATTCAGACGTTTTTCTTGAATGGAAAGTAGAGTAATGCAAGAACTTACTGTGCTGCATCCCCACCAGAAGCTGAAAGCAGCTTTAGAAAGAAATCCAGTAAAGTTCGGTTTTCTTACATGCTTTTACTTCGGTCCTAAATTCATAAATTTGAGACATGATTAGCTGGAATGAGGAGATCAAATGAGAACGCATTCAAAGAATAATACTATCAGTTTACTCAATATGGATGCTGGAACCTAAACTATGGGACCTGAGCATTTTGGCTTTCCAGACGAAGTGTTAGTTTCAGAGATAATCGAATTCGCTGATGGCTTACGCGTAATGACTGTTCCAAGAGGGGAAGGACTGTATCAGAGGAATGGACAAATTTAAAAAAAAATTAGTACGAATTGTTCACGGAAAGGAAGAGGGGGAATCTGCAAGACCTCCCTTTTCCAGAACGACAAGTTGAGGGAGGGGGGTGGGAGGCGAAAGTTGGCAATGAAACTACATTGTGGGACAGAGGGGACTACATCTAAGGATTTACGTTATTTTGTTTACAGTATAGTTTATCAGTTCCGTTCCGTTTTGAGTTATTGTACTATGCGACCTCTTCGGAAAAAGCGTTTTTTCTTATTTTTCTTGTGATTTTTTTTTGAGGGGGGGGGGGGGGAAGTTTTGTTGTATGCCATCGTTTGAATCGATCATGATTAAAAAGACCGCTATTTTCAGCTCGTCAACTGAAACGGCTGGTTGGCCGAATATGCGAAGATGATTATGCAAAGTACCAGTTGCTGGATGAACGTGATAAGATAATGTGTAAAGGACGCGTGAAAAATGCCGACGTTGAGAATGCTACCGTAACACAGGTTTACGCTTTTAAATTTCTCTTGGCCTTCAGTAGAGTAAGCCTAAGCTTCATTTCTTGTAAAGAAGCAAATCTCTTTAATCTTTGTGCGAGGAGGAGGAGGAGGGAGGGAGTGTTTCGATTAAAATTGGGCGCAGACGATCACTCGCCGAAGATTCTCAGATTTTTTTGCGATTGAGACTGGAATCAGCAGTAAGCGAAACGCTGGCAGAAAGAAAGAGGTCCCTTCAAGAATTTCTTGATCGTACTCAGCAGAAATTTTAATGATTTGTTCAGACGAGTACGAAGGTTTTTTTTAAAAACAACATAGAGCGGGTTCTCAGGTCGAAGAATAAAAACTGGTGGCGATGAATCTAGCGAACTCTAATTGTGCGCTTTTTTTAATGTGAAAATATTTTGAGACGTCAGCAAGTGTTCATTTCAGGGTACGTGTGCAGATATGTGTCCTGAGAAGGAGCGCTATCAGAGAGTTGTGCAGAAGCGTATGAGTACTTACGAGTGCGATGAAAGTGGGAACATGGTTCCGGAACTAACCGTTAAGGACTACAGTCGTAGCGCAGCTGATCAGGTTAATAAATTTTGCTGGCTTGAACTCACGTTTCATTTGTAAACGAATTGAACTAGCATCGAGAGACAGCGAAAACGACAGGACAGAGAAAACATGTGAGTGATTGGTGTTGGTGAGATGATGAATTTGTTTGGGATGTAGAAGTTTTCCTCGTCGATGGACGATACAGGCATAATTTTTTTGAGGGACACGGCGATTCATATGCGTTGTTTTTTGTGTAACAAATGAATTAGCTTGTGGTGAAAGTTTGTGGTCTTTTTTTCTCTTTTAATATATTTTGATTGCTATTTTGCGGACGGCTTGCTTGCTTATGATGGCATTCGGTTGCCTTTTGTGTATACCATATAGCGATCGTAAAGGGTAGGTGCCTCTGTAATGAAATAAACATCCGTAAATCGCTTACTGACCTTGTCTATCATGCGTCGGCTAATCAAGTATTGCTAGTGACGGTCGGGATAGCGCTCCGGCGTAGTTGAGCTTTTTACCACTCGTTCCATTTGCCTCCGTTTCCTTCATTCTCCCTCTTTTTAAACCTCTTCCGTTTACACCTCCTTCCTCGCACTTCACTTCATTCGTCCCTCTCCGTAACTCACCTTATTCATGTATTGAATGGAAGCTTTTTTATTAGTTGGTCTCTTTCAGGAGGAACCACTACCGCATGAGTTACGGCCATCTTATGTTCTTCAACGTACGATGAATTATTTGATCAGCAGAGTGAGTTTTATCTTCTTTTTTCTCTATAAAGAATTTTATTTCGCTTTCTTCGTTGGTTAAAGGAGAGGTGGGAAGTCGTTGTTAAAGTAGAGGAGGGGGGGGGGGGGGGGGGGGGAGGAGGGAGTCGTTTTTTTCAGTAGTGGTGTATTTAGAGAAATACTGCAAAGACGGTTTTCATGTGCGCATTTGGGCATTTGATTTAAAATTATTTTCACTGTTATTGTTTGTTCGACCGTTATCGCACCAGTATCGTTATTGCTTTTAATGGTTGTTTTTATACGATTTCTTTTTAAGGCATCTTTTTTTCTATAATTTTCGTAGTTAGTTTCGTCATTTTTCTAATGACAACTCATTTTTTTAACAGCAAAATTTCTAATAATGATAGTAATAGTTTGTTATTTTTATCTGTTGAATTGTTGCCACAAAGAATACTCCTTTCTTGTTGTAAAAGGGTATTGTGTGTAGCAAATGTACTTCAGATTGCTGAGGATATACCGTCGAGAGAGGAGGATCTCGCGCAGTGGTATGATTTCCTTTGGAATCGAACTCGTGCAATCAGAAAGGTTTGTTGGCTGAATTGACGGCATTTTGCTTGTTGTTTTTGGCAGCACTGAAGCGGTTGTCTCTTTGGGCTGAACTGTAGCTAAACTCGGGATGCTGAATAATAGTAGGGGACTTCCGAATTTATACCCTGTGTGATTAGTGGTTATGTTTGTGATGGCTATGTTGCAGTGAGGAATTTACGATGAGATGTCGATCCTCGCAATATGTTGCACTCTCATTTTTGCTCATTTAGCTGCTTAAACGAAACAAATGCGAATTCATTGGTCACTGGGATAGGATAACCCTAGTTGAGATACGAGCCGGTGCACGAATCGAATCGGCAACCGCAACAGCCGGTCGATCGCCTCAGATTACTGATGACCGTTAGAGCTACTTTTGCAGTGTTTCTGCCATTCGACTTTACTTATATGCGTTACTTAGGCAGCAGTTTTTCTTAGCGAGTTCCAACCGAATATTGGTCACGTTTTGTCTTAATATCTCTTGATCATTTTTCCTGTTACATGGTGTTCATGAATGTTTTTGTTCGGATTTTCGTTTTGTTCGGTGGCTACTTTAGTCCACTCATTCGGTTCGAGAGGTGAGGCATGCACTGGTTTTTTCGTTTTCACATCGAAAATCATTAGCATACGTAAGATTCCGACTAGCTCGAGTTGGCGAGATGAGGGTTCAGGAACTTAGAAGGAAAGACATAGGTCTAGTAAGGGAAGGAAGGGTGACGAGTGGGGGAAGTGGGATGATTGACCGGCGGAAATCCTTATCTGTTCGTCGGTGCAGATTGAGATGAGCAATATGTAAGATGCTGTGACTGTTGCAGGATATAACGCAACAGTTGATGGTCAATGATATAGCAGTTTCACTGATAGAGCAGTGTGCACGTTTGCACATATTTGCTTCACATCGCCTCTGTGAACTCGGCTTAAACGAATTCGACCAAAAAATGAATACCGGTATTTTTTTAACGATTATTAAGCAGAGCAGGGGGGGGGGGGAGGGAGAGAAGGATTTGTTATGAAGAATTTGCATTTTGAAGTTTTAATCGAACAGTCTGATTGTTATAGATGCAGTCATAATTCGGCAGAGCGTCGGGGCCTCATCCCTTCCTTAATTTATAACTTTATTGCCCATTCCCTCGATATGCGTTGAAACGGCAGTGACAGCTACATAGGGTGAATTTACTGCAGGCTCATTTTAATAGGAAACGTTTATCTAGTACGATAAATGTTAGTCACCAAAGAGATGTTTCGATTTGGACCTCGATTGTTTTTTTTTTTGAATTATTATGCATTAAAATGTGGATTTTTCTACTGTCATATCTTTTAAGTCCACCATATTCTGTAATGGAAATGTAAAATGTCAGCTAGAAAACAGAAATAATAACGTAATTGACGGATAATCGACAGCTGCTAGAAGTTACTTCCAGAGTTTTAAAAAATTTGTTATTGCAGAAAATTTAACGAAAAGTCTTCAAAGTTTGCGTTATTTATACGACGATCTCGCAAAAAAGGGTTCTTATTTTGCGTCCGAAGCCGAATTTCGTGCCTATGATGTTCTGCTGAACTTAAACGATTCCAACATTCTTCGGTATGTGGATTACCAGCCAGCAATAGATGTATAAAATCGCATAAATTAAAGTGCAATATGCAATTTCTTTCTTTTTTTTCTCCCGAATTTCTTCACTCATTCTTTTTGTGCTCTAAAAGGGGGAGGGGGGGGGGGGGGAGGGAGAGAAGGATTTGTTATGAAGAATTTGCATTTTGAAGTTTTAATCGAACAGTCTGATTGTTATAGATGCAGTCATAATTCGGCAGAGCGTCGGGGCCTCATCCCTTCCTTAATTTATAACTTTATTGCCCATTCCCTCGATATGCGTTGAAACGGCAGTGACAGCTACATAGGGTGAATTTACTGCAGGCTCATTTTAATAGGAAACGTTTATCTAGTACGATAAATGTTAGTCACCAAAGAGATGTTTCGATTTGGACCTCGATTGTTTTTTTTTTTGAATTATTATGCATTAAAATGTGGATTTTTCTACTGTCATATCTTTTAAGTCCACCATATTCTGTAATGGAAATGTAAAATGTCAGCTAGAAAACAGAAATAATAACGTAATTGACGGATAATCGACAGCTGCTAGAAGTTACTTCCAGAGTTTTAAAAAATTTGTTATTGCAGAAAATTTAACGAAAAGTCTTCAAAGTTTGCGTTATTTATACGACGATCTCGCAAAAAAGGGTTCTTATTTTGCGTCCGAAGCCGAATTTCGTGCCTATGATGTTCTGCTGAACTTAAACGATTCCAACATTCTTCGGTATGTGGATTACCAGCCAGCAATAGATGTATGTGTGGAAAACCTTCAATCAGCCGCGTTCAAGTTATGGCTTGGGACGCACGTTGCAGAAATTCATCGAACGGACTCTAATAATAATCTTTCCATAGCAGAAGTTGGCATCAAGTGATGTACACACACCTCTCTTAGTTGATAATAGGCGTGGGAGGTGGGTTGACGGTCTCACTAAACACCCTTGTTTTTCTCCTACTGCCCAGATATCTCTTGCTACATGGATTTCCCAAAAAGAATTTGACTTATTGCGAATTTCAACTGTGATTTTTTCTAGGGAAGTTTTAACCTATCGGCGCGATATTCGAGAGTCGCCTGAGATTAGGCTGGCACTTCGGCTGTTTTCATGTGTTCAGAGCGGCAATTATGTTCGTTTCTTTCGTTTGCTGAAGGAGAAGGCAGCATTTCTACAGGTAGTTTATTTAAATCCTTATTTTCTATCCCACTGAGGTTTCTCGTAGTTTCATCGTGGCCCTTAATGGAAGCTGCCGGGGTCATGGCGTCTCTGTTCAAGAGCTTAATTGAGGTCGCAAGATTCTTTAAATTTTGGCTGAACGAGTTACCATGTCTTTTTTTTTCGTAACTTAGTTATGCTTTCAAACCGTGCTGATGTCCTGCTATTGGAGAAGGAGAGGGAGAGANNNNAGTGGCGAGATTATATCTGGTCTTTTAGAGCGAAAAGGTTGAAGTATATTAGTTCCACCTGTTTATACATTTATGTCAGTTTCATTTATTTGTATTTATTTCTTTTATATATATCCGTTGCAGTTTGATTTATATCGTATCAAATGAACATTGTGAATTTTTGATTCAATTTCATTCATTTATTTCTTTTGTTTTGTGGCTATTGTTGTTTCTAATTCTAGTGCTGTCTATGCCATCGCTACTTTGCGGAGATTCGTGCGAAAGCGTTACACGTATTGACATTTTCTTCGCATGAACGTCATAAATTCGGCTCAATAGTGTTAAGATCAACGAAAACTAATCGTGTGAGTCGTTCGCTATAATATTCCTCTTTTTGTTCATTTTTATCTTAACATTGAACGAATTGTTGCCTTCTTCTAACTAAATCATTTTCTGTTGATTTTGCGATGAATTCTCAACTCTAGACATATATCTTATAAAATTCGTTTTTTTTTTGTTCTGCTTTGCGCTAAACTTTTTCGTAGTGAAGTTAAACCGAGGGGTTGAATTGCAGTATCCGCTTCGGAAATTGACAGAACTTTTGGGTTTTGATGACGAAACACATGCAAGCTCGACACTTGGTTTGCATGGAGTATATCTTGATGGTGATGACGATGAACAGAACGTTATTCTCTCGAAAACAAGCTTCTATAATCCTGAGGAGCAAATCGCATCTAAAGTGCATGCGTGGATTGAAGCGAAACGTGGCAGCAGAACGATTACTGAGGTTACTGTGATTTATTTCAGTATGTTTTGGGGGGAGGGGACGAGAGAGGTGCTGCTGGTAGAACCGAGTGTGAAGGTCATTTTTTAAATAAAAAGTGAAGTTAAAGAGACGCATCCGACGTCTCATTAACTTCACTTTTTTTTTTTAAATTTTGAGAGGAACAGTGACGTAGACTAGGTTGCTGGGATTTTTTTCGTAGTCCAAGCTTATCAGGTCTTCCATTTATACTTGGGCGTGCCACTTTCCACCACCACTGAATTGGGAGAGAGTAGTAGCAAGTAGGAGCCCATTTCGGGCTGAGGTTGCAGCCGGCTTAAGAAAATGGAGAAGAAATGGTATGAAAATAAGAGGAAAAGAAAAAAAACCGAAGGGAACAGTAAAACGACTTCCCAGGGCGGATGCAGCTAAATAATGAGGTGGCAGCAAGTTCCTAAACTGGGGAGTATTATGCTCGTTTATAAAGGCGTAACAGTTTCATTTTGGGCCAGCCAAACTCATAGGGGTTTGCGGGATGTGTTTTAAGAAAACGGCATAATGAGGGATAAATTTCTGTGGAATAAATTGATCAGCGTTTTCATATGGGAAACGTTATTTAAGACAAGCGAATGAGTCTCGTTGGATATTATATTGCACTCAGCTTGGAAAATAATTATTGGCGAGCTGTCTCGCACGAGTCCCAAAATGCTTATTTGCCTTCTGTTTAGGTATTAAGCGGAGGTCAGCGTTTAAAAGTTGATCTGCCGAAAGCGACCGTTTCTTTCGATTGTTCGGGCGCGTATGTATGCGATCCCGTGCTGTGTGCCTATCTAGAAGAGGCTGAAAATGAAATGTGAGGTTTTTCTTGTTCTTCAAATGAGGGAATTAGAGCTTTCTAGATGGATAGGGCTTTTAAATTTCGTCTTCCACTTTTCTTTTTCCAGTTTTTATGCCTCTTATCATACAACTCGAATAAATTGCTCATCTTCATCAACAGGGTTCCCTTATGAATTCTAGTCATGTTTCCTTCAGTAAGGCCCCTTTCTTAACGTATCTTCGTTTCATTCTTTTTGGTGGAAGATGAGGTGCAATGAGGCTTAATCAGATATCTTTGAAGTCAAAAATGCGAATTTTTGCTTTTTCATTAATATTTCATCGACCAGCAAAGTTACTTTCACGCCGTTTTTCAAACAGTACCGAACTTTGTGCATATTTTTTTGCGTTCTTCGACTTATTTGTTCGTGCAAGCGGAATGGAGAGTTACATTAAAACGGTCGCTTTAAATATTAAAGCCATTTGGATTCGTAATGAAACGGCAAAATATAAACCTTTTTAATATAAACCGTTGGTAGGATCAGTCCGAAATGCGTGGATACCTTTTTTTCAGTTCTTTTCTTTATCTTTTTCTCTCTCATTCTTCCTCACAGCTTTTTCGTTAGATTCCGTTTCAACGACCAAATTGTGCTAAGTTTTTTTATCGTAAGGTCGAAGGCGATTGCCTAATTTGGCACATCCTGTGATTTTCTAACACACATATGCTGTTGACGTTCACACTTTGCACTTTGAAATTTCCTTCCCCTTTCACAAACAGAACGTTTGAAAGACGTCTTTGATGGTTTATTACTTTGACTGATCAGTTTTAGAACTAAGTCGGATGCGGATGACTCTACGACGAGTTTCACTTTTAGCCTCCCGAAGACTGTTCTCAAAACAGCAAATCAATCAGTCGAGTTGGGTCAATATGTTAGTTATTCTCATTAAATTCCTTCACATTGTGATAATTGTTTAAGAAACTTATTATAGCTTTTAGTGTTTTAGTTAAACGGAGAATACATGCTGTGACTCGCAAACTTTTCACTTTTGCATTTTTACTTATCGAGTTTGTACAAATATTCAATAACAGATGAACACTGAAGCCAATATGCGTTTTCATTATTCTCCAGTTATATTAGACGGTATTTGTTAAGGCATGCATTGCATTAGTTGAAGTTACAGTCATGTAAACGTAACTAACGACTGCATTTACATTCGTTTGCAGTTACGACTGATTAACCATATGCTTGCATTCCCAAAGTGTATCGCACAGAGAGCCCGATTCATTTAGAACAGCGATCCTGGACCACCACCGACAGTAAAGCGTGAGGCGACCATCGCAGATGAGGGCGAGAATTCAATGCAGAGTGCCACGCAAGTTACAACTTCAAACATGACCGCTGGGAATGCTTTCGACGCATTCACTGATGGTTCCTTCAAGTAATCAGTTTTATCATGCGTTTTCAGATATAAACGTTTGCGCCTTATCATAAACTTATCATAAGCCTACTACTTCCAGCTTCTCCGAAGAATCGTGTTATTATCTAGCTTTGTTGAGTACAAAATAGGGTATTATCTCATTTCCAAATTTAGTTAATCATGCTTATATTTCTGAAAACTAGGGCTCTATGATTATGTTATATCGAATTTCGGTGTATCCGCTTTTAGTTGAAACCTGCATGAATCACAAACGCAAAATATCGTTGAAGTGATTTTTTTGTCATACGCTTAGGTTTATCCTCTCGCTGTCACTTTTCCGAGAAAAAAAAAGCTTTAATATTGGTGGGAGCGGGACAAATATTATTTCATGTGGATAATTTCAGATCGAAATCAAATATTCCGAGCTTCACGTTTGCTTTAGCGAAACCTCGTTTCGGGGTTGAATCTTCATCAGATAAAGGACAGGTTGGTTAGAAGAAAAGCTTTGTTTTCTTATATTGAACTATCTTATCAATTAGTACATGAAATCAAGCCCGTTTTCGTTTTGTTCCGTTGAAATAGCACTTTTCTGAATCATTTCTGTTTATCTCATTCTTTTAATAGATTGCAGTCGTTTTTACTCGACTCCGGAGCCGGATGAGCGGCTTATTTAGTCACAGAATTTTGAGGCTTTTCTGGTCTCAAATTAGGGCAGCTTTATCAGATATATACATTTTAAGATACACATTTTATTAGCACCTAAGATGCGTCGAAACCGTAGCAGCTTAGCATTATAAAGTGGACAGCAACGACTTCCGTCGATGGGTTTTTTAAGTGCTACAACGATTTTGGTCTTGTCGGGAAAAATCCATCCGCAGTATGATGATTTATCTTGAAGGATTTAGCCACATCTTCTGATCCGCATGCAAACTGTTTCGGAATGTTTAGAAAATGGAGACCGCCTCAAAAGCTTGAAAGCGAAGATTTCGCATTTGCAGTTATTGGCCACTATTTTGCCTGTTTAGATGGGTAAACCATTGTTGTTGATAAAACGCGAGGAAGGCGGAAATGAGGCTGGGAATGCGATACAGAAGACCGCGCAAAGTACGCTTTTAAACGCAGCTGCAGAGGATGCCTTCAACAGAATTTTTGACGAATGTCTGAGGTGACATACTATTTCATTGTCGTACGTAATTTGGAGTTAGCAGGCCCGAGGAAATCTCTAAACGGGTGGAGGATATGTTGCAGGGAGGCAGTGTGGGTGGTGGAGGACGAAGAGCGGGAGGGTTGACGTGGTTTTTCCTTCCATCTCCGAAATTCTCAGTGGAAGAGAGCCGAGAAGCCGCGTCGCCTCACCGTTTCCTTTGTATCAAATCCTAATTAGTTTTTTTCCCCTCAGTATGGATAATTAAGTCAGTTTGTTTTATGCACACTCAAGTGGTGACTGTTTTGTATTTCCCACTGTTTCCAAATACGTGGGTCATTAATCCAGTATGAGCTATTGATGCAGAGAAATAGCATAACAAGAAATGAGTGGATTTCAGCATTACGGTGCGGTCAAGACAATGTCGGAAAGGTAGTGCACGACAAAGCGGAGCGTGTCAGGAAATGAAAATGTAGGAAATGAGCAGCCGACGTTTACATCGACGTAGATGGTAAAAATGAGTAACAAAGTCGCGAGCTTGGAAGAAAGCTCCTTATGAGCTTTTAATTTATAAGTCTAATTTATAAGTCTAACCCGTCAGTAATGTTTCGTAAGGCTTATGGGAGCGCTTGATATTCTGCTACTGGAGCCTTTGATCTATCCAACGTGGACAGTGGCGGAAGTTCCGTTTCGCATTGTGCATCCCTATCCACTAAGGGTGTTATCGTGTTTAGGCCACGTTGCCAAGAAGTATTAATGTCGGCGAAAATCTTATATCGTCACAAATTGGCTCAGCAAGCTGCTCAGAGGCGTAAGGAGGCAGTATTTGAGTTGGGCCGAACTATCCTTGACCAGCTGCTTGATGATGTGACGGCCGCCGTTGCGAACGAATCCGCACGTAAACAGATGAGGTTGTTTTTTCCTTTCCCTTTCACTCTGACCGTGCTGAATATTATGTTCACGTTCAGCTAATGAGTCTCTGAAAATTGGTGCGCCAACTTCGAATAGAGCTGCACTGCTGGGACCTTATGCAAAATAGTGTTTGCGCTGTCTTCGAAGTGACGCGTTTTATGAATCTATAACTTCATTTTACTGATCAGCTCTCACCCTTTGGCCCATTATTTCGTTGTTTTTCTCAGCTTACGAGGCATGTGTTTGTTTGTCAAGATTTTGCTGTGCTATCGCTGAAAATAGAAGGTACGCTTGTCGGAAAAGAAGCTTTTAAACTCAAATACAAAAAGAGTTTGGAAGTTTTGGTATGGGTTTCTAAATGACAACTTTTAGGTGGGAACGACATGCTCATGACAGGAAATTACTAGAGACCATAGCAAGTAAGTTTTGTGATGGTTTGCTGCTCGAAGTTGTGGATGTGGAGGTGTGCGCGTTATGTGCACTTTCGATGAAGGAGAACGTCTTCGACGTGAAAATTCGTCTCCAGCAGATTGCGACTAATCTCAACAGGCTTGTTGCTTTTTCATTATTGCGTTCTTTGCGCAATCGAAGGGATGGGAGAGGAGGGGGGAAGGGAGGCCAAGAAAAGCAGTAACCGAGTCGTTTTTTGATGTGCGGGAAGGGGTTTGAAAAGTTCAAATTCAAATAATTTGCGGTCCGTGAATCATGCAGTTTTTATAGATCGGTTCTCGAACATTCCTGATCAATCGATACGAATTAACTCGCTGTCACCGAGATGCCTGTCCGCTCGTTATACTAATTCATCTTTTTATTTATTCTTAGATTTATTCATAGTTGAGGTCACTTTTCATTGATTTTTGCTGCCTCATTTTTCATTGATTTGATTTGAGGTCACTTTTCATAACTGCATTGTAGGAATTTTGTTGCCACACTGCTTTAGATCTCTTTGTGCCTTATGTTTCAGAGCCCGCTAACCCGCTAATGAAAAGGTTTATTTATGCGGTGACTGAATCAGTCATTAGTCGTCTGCAGTCTTTTTTTCTTGCTTTTCGAGGGAGCGTCTTACTGTACAGCTGTTGAAGAGCTGTTAGATGTAGAAAGTGTTTTTACTGAGATGGGAGTTCATTTAGGGACAAAGCTCTTTTTTTTGGTTTTGCATGGTGTAATGACGTTTTATTTGCAGAATTTGGCTTAAGCAGTTTTTTGACATTTGGAGGAGTATGGTGGCCACAAGGCGCGAAAGGAAACAAAGGCAATACGAGATCTTGGCAGCGTTCCCTACGGTGCTGCCAGGTAATGGTTTGATCTCCTGTTAATATTTTAATGGTAGTACAGAAGAAAAAATCTGTGTGATATTTTAATTCTTTCCCTTGTCTCAGTTTCGAGTTGCAGTCACCTTCAGGGTTGATTAAAGGAGAGGCGGCATGGAGGTGATTGGAGGGGGAAAGACAATTAAGTTTTGCTAGGCGGAAACGAATGGTTGGATTGAGTACAAATTCGAACCTGAGGTAAAGGGTGGGGAGGGGGGACGGATTGGGTGTGGTAGGCAGTAGATGAGCAGACGATAGTTTAACTTTCTTCAGAGGTCTTTAGAAGCTCAAAACGACTGATTTTGTGAATACACAAATTTGGATTGACTTTTTGGTTATAAATGGTCTCGAAGTACAGATTCCATTCTGTTGGCGTAACCATGATTTTGATGAATGTCTAATGCTGTGGATTATTGTTTTTGTAGGCTGTTTGATGTGCTTACTGTTGTTGGTATCTTAATTAGATATGTAAATTGATGTACTGCAGCAGTTTTTTTGTGTTCATATTAATCGAATTCTTAGTCTTTGCTGCAGTTATGATTTGTTAATTAGATAATTAGATATGTAAATTCTCAAAAAGTTTAAATGCGACTTTGCAGCCCATTCGAAGTTCCATGTTCCGAGGCACATTCCTTTCGAAAAGCGGCCCATCATTCCAGATTTCACTTCGGTGAGCATTTTGCCTTTTTTTCTTCTCGCTTTTATCCTTTTATAAGGCCGTTGTTCTCTGGTTATGCTGTATTTGGTCGCATATTATCAGCCATCTTATCAGCTCAGAGAATCAGGATGATCAGTTTTTTATCGTGTTGCTAAAGGCATTTTGTTCGAGTCACCGCTGTGACTTGGTTAAGAAGCATAAATGCCCCTTTTTTAGCATGAAGCCGTGACAAGCCATCGCTTTTTCGCTGCCGATTTCGTTTTTCTTGCGTTAACATGTTTGCTTTCGTACGTGATGCCAAATGACAAAAATTTATAGCGTAAATAGTCAGTTTTTTTCAAAATTGGAAATCTTCAACGTATTTTTGATTCTTCTTCGAAATTCCAATTTGTTTTTAAATTCTGATTTATACCTGTGTGGTTTCTAAAAGTACATATTGTGCTTTCGTAATTCTATGCATTACTTGAATGGTGAATGATTATTGTCAGTTAAAAATTCGTCGTTGTTTAGGTGGTTGTAGAGCAGAAAATAAATCGATTTCAAGAAAAACGAAGGAAGAAAATTGTGAAGCATGCGTTTGATCACTGGAGGCGATGGACACGATTGCGCATCGAAGCCAGTGTATTTGTAAAGGTAGTTTGTGGTCTTTTTTGTGTCTTTTTGGAGTAATCAGTTTTTTTCCGGAGAGAATATTGTTCCATGGGTCGGGTCTTTACTTTAGTAGTCCTTAGGTCTTTTAACTTCTGGCTGGCGTCTCTCAAGGAAGGATGCGGGCAGTGGCATAGCATGACTTGTTGGTTAATGTTAATTCTCCATTGTGACAAATTCAAAGAACTGATGATGCCGACAGGAATTGAAAATATTGGAACTTTATTGAAAATATAGTTTAATTGAAATATTGTGGCCTTAGTTTATTTCATTGAAAATAAACTCCTCGCAAGCGAACCTTAGGTTAAGGATGTTTTCGGAAGAATTTTATTGTCTTTCTGTGGCGAGACAAGTTCGAATACAAAAGGTGCTTTGCTGGAATTCATGTTCTCTGAAGTACGGATTGACTCCAAAGATTAGGTGAAGCTCCGTTGGAGGGAATGGAAAGAGAATGAAACCAGCCCATTTCATTCCAGTCTCCCTCCGTCTTTTACTTTTGCATTTTTTTTTTTGAATGTAATCCTATAGCGAACTTCAATATGTCTCATTTAATATGGCGGTTACTGACAGTGGCAGATGCAGTTAATGAATTGGAGCGGTATGAGTGGTAACGAGTCTAGGTCAAAGACGTTTACAGCTTTACGCATACAGACATTGTGTCGCTGTCAGTTTTCAGCAACCGCGCATCTTCTGTAAAGCGCGCTAGAATTTCTTTTGCATTTTAGAGGTGCTTGTTGAACTTTATAGGCGTTTTCCCGACAAGCAGCGATGCATTTGCGGAAGCGTAGATGGAGTATGATTGAAAATAGACAAGCCGATCCGTTTGGATTACGAGGTGCGCTTAACAATGAACAAGAGGCGCAACGTAGGCGATTTGGTCCTCGATTATGCGATTTGGAATCATTAAGTGGTAGGTTAACTATTTGATTTAACTGGATAAATTAATGAGTTTACTGCAGCCAATGAGCCAGAGGTCTCCTCAGATAAGTGCTACTGTTTTGTTGTAAGAAATGTTGCACTGCGTGCAATATTTATTGTTAAGCTCGAGGAGGATAGGATATCCGAAATTCTGTCAAAATTTCAACAAAAGGAATTTGAAAGATGAAGAGAACGCAGTGATCCCTGGTTTCTTGACCTCGTTGCTGCAGAGAGTTATGCTTGTGTTATTTTTTTGTCCGTCGAATCCTGTTTACTGTTAGCACATTTTGTTCGTTAGAGTGCAATTTAATAATATGTAGAAGTACGGTAGATAGTAAACTTATAGCTTAGTCGTTTGTTTTACGTAACATGCGCTAAGAATGCCAGCTTTCGAATATAATTACAATCAAGTGGGGGGGGGGGGAAGCAGATGTGGGCAGGTTCCAATGGCAGGAGGTTAAGCCTGTGCTAGAGAAGAGGAAAAGAAATTCGATTTCATCGACCTTTGTACTTTTCTGCGTTTTTCCTCATATGCGCTGCCAAAATTTGCACTTTATTCAGCTTTTTAATGCGAACGACGCTTTCAAAAAATTTGCTTACGTTATTCTCATTCAGGAGAATCTGCATCGAAGCGTGCTTCACCGCCTCGTTCTCCTCAAATCGCAATTGGCACACCAGTAGGAAATTCAGCAGGGCCATTTTTGCGGTCGCTTTTAACAGGTTCGTTCTACTTCGTTACTTTTTTTTAGGTGCGCAAAGGGGGGAGGGTGAGATGGGTTGGTAATAGTTAATGCGCTTTCAACAGAGGCAATTTGTAAAACAGTGCGCCTACAAGAAGAGGAGAGGGATATATTTACGAGTGGTTTAATAAGTCGAGTGCTTTGGTTCATGGTTTAAGCCATAACTCAATGATTTGAGCCACCAGCCCTGAAACTCATATCAAGGCTTTTATAGCTGAATAAATCATTATCCGATTTGATTCTTGGTTGTGTATTACGATTACCTATCTAGTTTCTAGGTTAAGAAGACTCATTTAGTTTACAAGATTTTATAGGTAACACCTATGTTGGTGTGAAGCGATCACTTTTCTTAATCGTTCTCATGCATCGAAAACCATGTAAATTTATTTATTTAGTCAGTTTACCTGACATATAAATGTCTTTGCCACCACTTTAGACAGATAAAGTAGACGTTTACACATATACTAATACGTATATTAGCACGGTAGAACTTCATTAACAACATTGATGACCTTAATATGTAAAATCTATTCTGTTATTGCCAGTTGAATTGTCTCTATATTTGAAAATGATTTCTACTTTTCAGACTTTCGTTCGCCAAGTAGTAAAATTTGGCGGTTTGGTACACCGGTGAGCAGAACTTCGGCACAAAGGGGTATTTTTAAAATTAGCTCGTTTACACCAACCGGATCGACACCTGGTTCGTCGTCACTGAATTCTGAAAAGTTACAAGCGGGTCGTGTTGAAAAGGTAATCAGATATTGTGTAGCGCGCGTGGATTTTGTAATAAAATATGTTAAAGAGTGGTTGATGTCAAGCAAGCATTTAGCTAAAGAACGGATCGTTGCTATTCATCAATCGAGTTATTTACTGATGATTTCCATATTCCATCCACACTGATCGCCATAAATATTTCGCTGGCTGTCACAGTCCATTCACACTTTCACCGTTTTTCTATTAGAAGTTTATACGCGCGCTTTTGCTAATTTTTTCCCCTTCATTGATCGCATCCATCATTTTCAGCTGTACATTAACCGTTTTTGAAAACTATAGCATAACATGAAAAGATATTGTACGAGATAAACTGTCCGCTTTCTTTGTCCGTAGTTGTCCAAATTGTCCGCTTTCTTTGTCTGCAGTTGTCCGCTTTCTTCAGTTAATATGGAGTAAAATTCTAGCTGTTTTCGTTGAGCGAATAATCAGGAGACTTTTAGGGAATAACAGGGGTGATAAAAAAATCGACTTTAATATGGCGGGCTTTAATTCAACTCATTTGCTAATTGAGGCTATTCTCTCCCTGGCCACACTTCCGATGATGAGACTGGGGGACAGACTTGTTTATTTTTTTGTTTATTTTTTATTCTATTTTGCTTTTATGTCGTCCCATTGTACCTCTTCTTTTTCTTTCAGCCAAAACCGTTAAATGAAATCAGCAAACGAGTGAGCGACTTTATGAAAGAGCTGGACGAAGTGTCGGAACGAATAGCTCGGAATTGTCGTCGATCTGAGGAAGTATTAAATGAAAGTGTTTAATTGTATGGGCAGGTCAGTAATTGGCGCACTGTTTCAGTTTGGCTGATGAAAAGCTTGAAAAAGAATAATGCCAACTTCATATATAACAGTTTATAAATTATCTTTCTACAGCGTTCAAGAGGCAAAATTGCCTTCGTATTGCCGTTCTGACAACACAGCTGTTTTTATATCCGTACGTTTTTCAGATCGTGAAGCTATGCTTTGGGTTTGGCATGTTATAAAGCATTCAAATTTACCACAACAGCTGAGTTGTTAAATTAATGGCAGACGATATTCTCTAATTTCTGGTTTGCCGAAATTTAATAGACCACCTAAGTATGGTAAGTCTTTAAGTCTCTGCAGAAGGCTGTAAGCATGCTATGTTATTTGGGCGGTTGCAGAGACGAGATTTTCATGACTGGTTTTACTTGACGATATTTTATTTGGTTCGTTAAAGGAATACCACTTACGTTTCCTCGCCTTCGCAGCTCTGTTATTTACGTGAGAGCGGCAAATCATGCATTCCTGCTTAGCTTTCTGCATTTCAAAAGGTGGCTGTAAAAATTGATGGCTTGTAGGTGTCACATAAAATTATGTGGTAATTGTTGGAAAGAAGTCTTCCTTTGTTTCCAGTGCGTAAGCTTGGCTATTTGCGACTTCTAGAATAGCGGTGCTTATGAGCGGTGCTCGTTGCTGATCCGCTCGATATGCGAAGGCGATGAAAATTTCAATCAGAAATTATGCAGATTTCACACATAGATTGTCACTTTTTGATCATATTGACAAAGCGTATTGTTGTTGTGCTTGCTTATTGATTGTAGATCTGATATGAGTGCGGGAGACGAATAGTGCTGAGATAATTAATTATAACTAATTTCGGGCTGGGCGAAGTTGGATGGTTTTTTGGTGTTTTTGAGCACTCTTATAGTTTGTTTTGTTTCTTTTCTTTTTTTTTTTTTTTTTTTTTTTTTTTTTTTTTTTTTTTTTTTTTTTTTTTTTTTTTTTTTTTTTGTTAAGTGAAATAAAATATAACTATGAAGCGAAATGTATGCTGTGATGAGTTCCACCGTCCCGATGGATTTTTTCCTAAATTGGTCTTTTCGTTCAATGTATGATTGTTCTGAGTTGATTTTCGTAAACATTGTTGTCACTTTTAAGATGTATCAACTTCGCATGCCTCTAATTATGTTTTTATCGCAAATATTTGAACGGACTCCATGGGCTTGCTGACAAATTATGGGATTTATAAATGGTATATGTTTTAAAGCACCAAAACTCGAGGTGAAACAAATGTGGAGAAAAATGTTTGAGTTCGTTTTTTTTTTGTGGAACTTAAAAGAAACGATAAATGAGAAGATACGCTTTCTTTTGAATAAAGTAATGCGGAATCGTTTCTCTACTAAGTATTCATAGGGAGTCGTTAAAAAATTTTTTTCAGAAAAAGAATTGTTTCTACATACGTATGCCGATCGAAGATAATACAAGTGTTTTGTTTGGAGCCTAAGTGGAAAGGAATGTGCTGAGTGAACGTACCGTTTAATTTGTTCTGAATTCAGTTTTTTTTTCTTTTTTTTAATTATGTGATCATTATCTTGAATGTTTTATGTATTGTTGTTGAGAAACGGGTGCCGTCTTCTTTTCCACTTGGCTCTGTTAACAAATTTTTACTGTTGACAACCACAGATTTCTTTAATGTGCCCAATTGTAGTTTTTTTAAAGCTAGTTTTCAGTTTTTTTTTTTAGAATTTTTTACAAGAACAGAGAATGGAAATGTCGTTTTTTTTTTCCGACGGAATTGTCTTCATAGAATTGCGTTTACTAGAAGCTGCTAAGGTTTAGAAACGCTTAGCATCGTCGAGGTTGACGTGCGCGAAACTCGAGATTTGATCGCAGTGGTCAAATGCAAAAATTCCTTTGATCTACGCAACGTTTGAAAAAGCGCGCTTAAACGGTACGAATGTAGTCTATAAATAAGCATCGAATTGAACCAACCGCCCGATTGTCAGCAGTGTAATTGTGCTATAGTGCATAGCGTTCCTTTGTTCGTGATCGTTGATAAATTTTCTAAAAGCTTAAAAGCTATCGGAATATAGAGATCTCGTATTGATCATATGGAACAAACATTTGGCGTCCCTCCGAATTCAGAGATCGTTGGCGTTAGCGGATTTTTCGGAGCAGATTTCTGGGCCATATTTTTTTCGTCACCAGCTAGAGTCCGAGGAGAAACGTTTTCTTACAAATTTCCCAACGTTTTTAATCGTTTTCTATGCTCACCGAGCTAACGCCTTAAGGTTATCGCTCAAAAATTCTGGAGGAAAGGAAAAGGAATGCCGATACGATTTATTGTAATGAGTCGTTGATTGAATAGATGATACAAAGCAATGTTTTATGTTTCTCTATGTAGTATACTTTGAAAATGATGGTGCATCATCGTCGAAGTCGTTGTTATTTTATTGCTCGAATTGCCTTTAAATCGCTTTTTGTATAACTAACTGCTCATCGCGTTTCATGTATATATTAATTATTCAATGAAAATTTATGCTCCCATATGATTATTCAGCATTACGAGCCAATTGCTGAGAGCCTAGGTGGATTTTATGCGTTATCTTTTGGAGACGTCAAAAACCGATGAAATGGAGGAAGAGGAGGTTGAGGAGGGAGGAGGGGTAAGGAGAAGAAGGAAGGAAGTGATGATGAGTCCGAATCACATATCTTCACTCGTTGTCTTACTTGCACTAATCAAGCTGCGTTTTGAATTGATATGCTTTTCGGTTTTTTGTTTGAGAAATCTAATGTACGCTTAGTGATCATCTATAGTTACTGCAGAGTTAGTTGATCTTATAAAGCTGCATCGTGATGATTGCATTTGAAGTTATTCATTAGCAGTTGAGATATATATGGTTAATGTCTCAGTGTAAGTCACCATAATCTGACTCAGATTCGGCATGAACCATTCGAATGATATCGAGTATCTCAACTGCTGATGAATATTCTGCATGTTCTGCATCGAAAACCGTAGGCACTTGATAGAATGCGTCCACAAGGAGGCTAGAAGAACTCACGATGCTTTGAAATACGCTACCTTATTTGCCGAATGCTTGGATTGAATATTGATCGATCGATTAGATATTACCGATCGACCCGATCAACACTATCAAAGTGCCTACGGTTTTCGATGCAGAACATGAGCAAAGCGAGCAAACGTAGACAATGTTGTTATACCGGAAGGGAAGGTTATACGTATTTGCAAAAAAAAAAGATGAGCTGAAGATGAGATTAACGATTGGAAAAAAATGAAGCATTTTTGATCAGGCGAGAATGCGTCCACAAGGAGGCTAGAAGAACTCACGATGCTTTGAAATACGCTACCTTATTTGCCGAATGCTTGGATTGAATATTGATCGATCGATCAGATATTACTGATCGACCCGATCAACACTATCAAAGTACCTACGGTTTTCGATGCAGAACATGAGCAAAGCGAGCAAACGTAGACAATGTTGTTATACCGGAAAGGAAGGTTATACGTATTTGCAAAAAAAAAAGGTGAGCTGAAGATGAGTTTAACGATTGGAAAAAAATGAAGCATTTTTGATCAGGCGTGCTTGCATCGCTTAAGGAGTTTTGAGGCGTTGCTGAACGAAATACATGGTAATTAATTAGCGTTGTCGAAATTTGTATAAGAAGTTGAGATGGAGTGATGTCGATCCTAAATATTACAAACGAATATTATAGTAAGTTATTCATTAGGCCCATAAAACGCTATAAGCAAGATTTTAGAACTATACTCGGTGCTTTTACTTACTCTTCATTGAGGTTGTTACTTATTGTGTATAGCAATAAACTTGTGTAATATACATTGGTCGTCTATGACAATGATGTCTCAATAATTTTTCGGCTGTTTTATGGTTGTAAGAAGAAGCAGTGAATAGATAAGATAAGCTAGTTATGGCTTAGATTGATAGCGCGAATAGCCATTTTAACAACATCGTTGTATAGAGGCCGGAAGTGAGGTTTGTTGATTTAGGTTTAAAATTTCGTCCTACAAAGGGAGTCGTTTGGCCCTAGTAGATTGGATTGCTTATTAGCTTAAGAACTAAAATTTTTTCTGCACAAATAATAGCATCTGGTACACAGCATCTGAGATGCATCTCTTTAGTTTATCTCGCATGCACATCTATTTGCCGTTGTTTCACTTCTCGTTTACGATGCATGCGAGTTACTGTAGTGAAATGCTTGTTTAAAATTAAATTTTTTAAAAAAATTTAATGAAATTTTTTTTCAAAAATTAAATTTAAAAGAAATTATCTCTTGTGCTGGGCTTAAGAGCAACATCTAAAACAAATTGGAGCAATCAGTTATGGAATGAGTTCTTTACAGATGGGCTATCCATTTCTATAATTCTTTTATAGTCGATTACTCTTACATCAGTGCCTATCAGTTCAATTAGCTGATGCGTTTAACTGATTGACGATAAATTGGCACTAAAGAAATCTTTCTTATTATCATCTAATTTTTTTCACTTCTACTCTTTATTCATAGAAATGTGCTAATTATAGATTTCAGTTGTGATTTATATTGTTTTTTTTCTCTGAATTTTTTTCAACAAGTCCTCAATTCTTTCTTTCAAAAATCATTTATTCTTCGCTAGAACTCATTTAATTGCTAATAACCAATCTTCATGACGTCTGTATTATCCTGCAACATTTTGAACTTTCAGCTCACAGAAAAAGGCAAGAGAGGAGAGGAACGGGATAGGACATTTTCGGTATTTACAGCAATCCTTTTCAGCCTAATTACAAAAAGTTTTTTCGCTTTCAGTTAAAATTTGACTTTTTTCTTTTGAAAAAAAAACAGAAAAACCCTTCAGCTTTCATCAAAGTTCCAAAACTTACCCGCAATTATCGTATGAGTCATTTGGTTTAATATCTGACCTGACCGTATCATTCGTTCGCGAGTTTCCGCTCTAGCTAACTAATATACAACATGAACACTTTTTATTTTGCCAATATTTTTGCGCATTGATAGCACTTATCTAAACAGCTGGATGAAAACGATGTGGTATGCGACTTGAATTAATGATGCTTTATGAAACGTCAAATTTTGATCGACTTCTATGTACTTAGTATAATTTGCATTTGTAAAGCATACTATGATTATATTTGGCGCATTCTATCCATAATGTCTCAGAGTTAGAAAATTTGATACACAAAGTTTTCTTTTTTGACGCCTTAGATCGATTTCCATACCAACATATAGCTACTCGTCTACCGAAACAAATCTGAACAGTTGAAAACGGCAAAATATTTGTGCGCCTAGGATTTGTTGAAATTTAAAACTAAAAAAAAATTGATTCAATTGGTCAGAGAAACTTGTTTTTGTTTAACCGATTGCTCATTTAAAATTAGCAATCGTCAAGTGTTATTTAACGGATTGATCTGTTAGGCAATACTGACAAAGTGCAATCAATCTTGTTATAACTCTATACGACGTATTCACAATCATCTTTTATCATTTAATTGAAAACAATATTTGCATAATTATTGTTTTTGCATAATTATTGCATAATAACAATATTTGCATAATTATTATTTTTGCATAATTATTGCATAATAACAATATCTGAATAATTATTATTTTTTGTAATTATGTTAAATGAGCAACCGGTTGCACAAACAGTCGTTTCTCTTACCAATTGAACCAATTTTTTTAGAAAATTTCAACAACTCCTGAACGCGCAAATATTTTGCCATTTTCAACTGTTCAGATTTCTTCTGATAGACGATCAACTATATGTTGATATGAGAATCGATTCCAAAAAATACCTTTGATCAGCGATCGCATATTTTCTTGATTGCTGTTTTCCCATTCGACAGACGATACTAAATGAGATAAGTTTTATTTTCGTAACGCTATCTGTGTACGAAACATTAACGATGATCATTGGTAACGTTCGTTGATCATCGTTAACGCATCTAGATATATGATCATTGTGAATGTTGTGGGCAGCAAACTATAAACGCTGATCATTGCATTAAAACATGACCATTGTATTTGTTTGTATATTTGAAGTGTTTCACCATCAGAATAACATATAGCGATAGACGATCAACTATATGTTGATATGAGAATCGATTCCAAAAAATACCTTTGATCAGCGATCGCATATTTTCTTGATTGCTGTTTTCCCATTCGACAGACGATACTAAATGAGATAAGTTTTATTTTCGTAACGCTATCTGTGTACGAAACATTAACGATGATCATTGGTAACGTTCGTTGATCATCGTTAACGCATCTAGATATATGATCATTGTGAATGTTGTGGGCAGCAAACTATAAGCGCTGACCATTGCATAAAACATGACCATTGTATTTGTTTGTATATTTGAAGTGTTTCACCATCAGAATAACATATAGCATATGTGGTGAGTGCTAATAAATAATAACTATAAGAGCCAAGCTAAGATAAACACAAATTTACTTCAGCTACTCAATGAATGCTAATGAACGTAACGTGTTGAGCTAAGAAAAAAAAACAAAGGTATGAAGGGAGATGAAAAGTGAACAATTTAATGAGGAATATATATGTGAAAAGCACACTTGCTTTTATGGTTTCTTTGATTATGAATTTCGTTATATAAGTAAATTTCAGTACAATTTTACGGAAATGATCCTAAACAATCGTCATCATTGTGAATATTGGTCGAAAATGATCGAGCAACAACGAACGATTCAAAACAAGAATCGCAAAACATACAGGTTATCGTTTGATACCGTAATGTTATTATCTTCTTGAAGATATATGTCAAATAAACGACGAGATTAGAAGCGTTCAAAGAAATACCGCTTTGATCATTTGATATCAATTAAATTTCATTATTAAATTTCATTGTTTCAGAAAACGTTTCCACCTTTCTTCATCATTTCTTCAAACTTTTATAATTTAGCATAGAATATACGATACTTTTAAATGATACTGATAATGATTTTTGTAAAAGTCGAAGAACTTGTCTCTCAGTCTTGCTAATTTACAACCCGAACATAATCGCAAATGGTTGGCTATATAGCTTTTGATCGATCTTTGTTTTGAGATCATCGATTGTATTCAAAATGGTCAATGTATTTTACTATTTGTTTTTCGTATCTAAGAGTCTATCCTATTAGGGCTTTATCAGTGATAGTCGATTGCTTTAATCACTTAACGAACATCTCAGAATCTATCGCTTTTACTACTCCTTTAAAATGATCACCTTCACGTTCGTAAGTGAATAATTATAATTGATGGGCACTCCACTACCCACTAGTGTTACTGTTAGACAGCGTTAACAGTAATTAGTTGGCTCTACATCAAACACTGATTTCGAAATCGATTTTTTTTTGTTTTGAAATTTGCAAAATATTTTTTCTGAACCAAATGCCCCTGAAAGTATTTCACATTCAGAAGAAATTTTCACTAGTTCTAATGGAAATTTTACCATAAATATGAAATTTCAACCGAACTTTACAAACACGGCTGAAAATACCCATGAGTATAAGTGCTAATAGCTTCCAGCAAAGTCTTCAGGGTGAACAGGGAGGGGCTCTTTAAAATTATTCCATCCTCGTTTGAATGTCCGCCATGAAAAGTTGAATTGGTTGTTTGCAGGATTGCAATTAGATTGTTTGCAATTAGATTGTTTGCAATTAGATTGTTTGCAATTAGACTGTTTGCAGGTAAAGTATAATTTTAAAGACGTTGCTGAATGCAAACAAAAAATGAAATGCCCCCTTTCTTTGCAGAATATTTTTTCGGCCAGAGAAGCAAAAGACGGTTTTTTTCGCATGCAAATCAAACAACGAAGACTTTTAAGTTGGAGGAGAAGGGAATGTTGATGACATTGGGTGAGTAAAGCATGTGTTTGGATGCGAATGATCGACCGCTTGAAGGAACGACTCAGAAGGAATGCATCTGTCTAATGATAACTTTGTGTTAATCCTCGAAACGGATACACCACAAAGGGATGTCATGCAACGCTTCAAAGAATTCCGCTTCCGGCATCTCAAGTATTACAGTCAACCGCCAAGGTGATTTCGTTTTTCATATTATCCCTTGAGGAGGGTTCCATCCCATGCCTAGACGCTTTCACGGTAATCTGTTAAAGTATCGTTTCTTGTGGGTTTGCCGACTTCTTTAATGAATCCCGCAAGTAGGCGTAATTTAGTTTGCTGACATTTTCTTCGTTTTTTCTTCACTTTTTTCTTCCACGAATGCATATCTTATCTTATTCCCCCGTAGAGGATGCTGGTTAGGTTTGGGTCTGCGATAGAATTAGGAGAAATTTTTTTGCCTATAGATAAGGTTTACTAATTTGTGTGGTTGTAATTAAAGCTAACCATTATACGGATACACAGAAGACCACTAATTTTTCGGTTTTTTAAAGTCATTTCTCAGACCGATCCGTCTCCCTTCAGTAAATATATATATCGCGACAAGAGTTCTACTATGAGATACGAATGTTGTTGACCTATAACAGTTTCACTAGCCTGGACCCGGCTTCAGGCTGGAACGACGATATTTCTTCATAACTTTAAAGTCATGAAATTATAGGTGGCGGTTACTGCCAAAAATTTTCCATGTTGAGGCGAAATTTTTATAAATCGTGACCAAAAAATTGTTAGAAGCGTTTTTTTTTTCGGGTTTAATAAAAAGAGCAAGATTTTGCAAAGATGGCCGAAGATATTCTCCTTCCTATATCATGATTTTTTCTGGCATACCTTCAGAATCGAAGACTTTTTCTGAAATGAAAATATTTTTTTGTTATTTAAGGACATATTCCCACCACAGATGGAATGAGCAACCTCTTCTTCCTCATCTTTTTCAGCTTTCCAGCGTTCTTGATTAAGTAGATCTTGTAGAAAAACCTGTAAGCTCGTCTATGTCGTTTTTCTTCGTTACTTTTAGAATTTCTTAGCCTCAACTTTGGATGAATATACTGCATCGCCTCAATAGAACCTTGCACCCCTGCTAATTTTTGAAAATAATACGCACTTCTGTACTAAAATGTTCCTTAGAAGAGGGTTAAAAAGTAGTATCCCAGTCGACATCGATTTATCTGAAGTGGAGAAAGCCGTGTGTAAAAAAAGATGCAAATTTTTATAGCTTCACAGGTATTATTCGATGTACGACTATACTCCATTATAGAATAGGTTGATACTCACTCTCATAACAATCGCATCAGGCGAATAGAGCTAGTTAAACTTTAGTGGCATGATGTGTTTACGGTAGCTTCTTATAAAATAGCGCAAACGTGTTAGAAGTAGTTTGACCCCCTCTCCGAAGAGGCGGATCGTTGTGTGCATTAAGAGAGTGATAAACATGATAAGGAAATGTTGGTGCTGTTAGAGTGGTGCATCAGCAAATGTAAAATGCTCCCCCTGCAAAGCTCACTATTTAATCTGTGATAAGATCAATGCGATCATCATCTCTTTTGTTCACTCTTCTTACTCTTTGTTTCAAAGCATAATACAGTATCATTTTTATCTATATTATTAATAATTTATTATGTATTAAGTCGTTATGATAATTCTCTTGGACCACAGTAGAAGCCCAGCAACATAAAACGAATACCATACATGTTTACGCATACAGTGCACACCTTAAGCGAACGCTTATTTACACATTTATTGTTCGCGTTAGTTAAGCATCGTATGCATAAAAGTAATGCGTATTATATTTCTGATTTGCTATAAAGTTCGCTGAAATGATAAACTGATAACGCTTTATACGATTTCGTTGGTTTCTTAATTCGTAATGAAGGAATGAGTTGATTAGTGGCCATGAACTAAACGAATTCGAACCAAAATTCGGTGACAGTTAACATTTCGGAATGGGAATTTTCGTGAGAAAATTGCCGGCTTTGGGCTTTCCGCATGTGATAATATTACAGTAAAACTTAGGACGTAGCTTATGGCATCCATGAAACCGAGAAAGCGAGTCATTCGGAGAAGCTTTAGAGAGAGAGNAACTATTATGCTATAAATCATCATAACTTCAGATATGTGCGTCTCACCTTGGATTACTGAGGAGAGGTTGAAGGTGAAGCTTTTAGAAAGAAATAGAGCAAATAGTAGTATGCTGTGGCGAGACAATTTTTGACCATGGAACCNGGAATAACAAGAAAGCCCAAGGATAAACCGCTGTCAAATTAACTACTCCTCCTTCTCTCTTTCCGCCCCCCTCCCTCCTCTCCCCTCATCTCTTCAGCTTCCTTTGGCGAGGTGAAATGCTACAATCCCGCCGACTTTCTACATTTTACCTTCATAGCAGTTACAATCCTTCTAAGTACTTACTTTGTTTTATATTAGCCGATTATCGTTACATTCGTAACATCCATTGCCCTAAAGAAATTCACAAACAAAAATGAAAAGGTATAAACGTTGATGGGTTTTTGTTGCCGTGTAAATATTAAAATAGGGTGCCTAAAAGGAAGAATACTTATTTTCCTTTAAGTTCTAATTTCAAGCAATTAAATACGTTATTATTTTTAAGAATAATAGAAAAGGAGCTCAACGAAAAATGAGAATCAGGATGGTAGAGAAGTGTTTATTGGTTGTGAATCTTTGCAGTTTTCGCAATGTCGTTGCATACACCAACACTTTTGTGCGATTCGACGTTTACATTCGAAGCAAACGCATCTGAATCCTATATCCCATATGGTGAGTACGGTTGGATATTATAATTCTGTAGTGTAACTCTAGCTAGTGGGACGCTATCTCAGTGGATACAGCCATCACCTGGCATGCGAATGGGGCACGATCGGCGTATCCATCCGTAGAACCGTTGGCGATAGAGTACCGTTTGACGCATTTTGCTCATTTTTTTTGCCACCTGCTGTTATAGTGAGTATTCCTCCGGATTTACGCTCTTCACATTATTCACTCACTCTTCGGCGTTCGTATATGCTACGCCTCCCCCCCCTCCCTCCGTCCCACTTCATGAAAAGGTTGTGTATGTATCAGCCGTCACCATCGATATACACAAACTGCTGCTGGAAAACAGATTTGTGTATTTGGTGAGCAGTAAATAAAGAACTTATTATTTATTTCATAAACGACATGTTGAAGGTACGGCTTGCTTTCGTAGTAGCAAAGAAACGCTTAAAAATGCGAAGGAAAACAAAACGGACAACACTTCTTTTGTTTAAGAATTTTCAAGTCAAAATCATAAAATTGCATGACATAATTCGACTACTACGGGCGTTTTTATCATGTGATTCCATCATAATAACATGGCATAACTTTTCTGTCCCATTCCATTCCATTCCATTCCATTCCATTCCATTCCATTCCATTCCTTGAATCTGTTCCGCTGAATTAATTATTCCTGGACAGTTTTTTTTGCAAAAAAAAAAGAAACTACTTTAATTCTCAGTTTTGTTTAAATCAGCCCACAAAAAAAAAACTTAAATTCTAGAGATATCAGTTCCAACGTGGGCTGATGAAACATATTATCCGGATCTCGATTGCAAAGAAACGCAAACATTCACACACAGTTATTCACCATGTGACGACTTGTTTGCGACAAAATCTGAAATTCTCCATGATGAGATTAACGGTATACAATTTGCGGTTATTCTGATTTGTAGTTTATTCATTTATTTACTCGTTTGTTTTCCTAATTTACTTATTAGTTTGTTTGTTACGCAAGTTTAGCTTATTCCATTGTCTATTCGTTATAAATCATGAACAGACATTCAGGGTATTAATATCAAAAACGGCAACAAGATTTACCCATTGAGTTAAGAGTAACTAAGTTCGCTAACTTTGATTCTGAACTTCGACTCGACTCAGATATTTGACGAGAGTATTTAGGGAAGAATTAAAAATTTGAGTACTTCTTTAGGAGGCTATTTGCATATTAAACTAGGACTTGAGATGTGATCATTAAATGTGTTTTTCAGTGCAAATATAGAGTATAGAGTAATATAGAGTATAGAGTAAATAACCAACCGTATCCTAACGAAATATGCAAATTATTTTCGTAAAATAGTTCACTCCAAACTAGTAATCTTTTATTGGTTAGGAGCGATAAACGATTTAAAGTCATCATTAAATGAGTTTGCGATCTTATTAATGAAGAATGAGTAAAGCACAAATAAAATAGTGCGTACCTGTCAGGCATAACCCTCTTACCTGAAGAAAAATATATAATACTATGAATTTTTCTATACTAAAGTCTCACTTAACAGAGGCTCACCAAACTTATGCTAAAATTTACACCAAATTTTCATAAGACGCTGAAAAAAAAAGAGGCAACATCTGCCCAATATAGTTCCCATTCTTAAATACCCTCCATTGTACTTCTAGTATGCTATCACCTTTATCACTCCTGGTTACTCTAATCGAGGCAACATAGCCAATATTGTATCGTGTTTTAGCTGTACCGGAAACACCACGAATCGCACAAATGCTTCCTCCTCTTCAAGACGTTTGCTATCGTCCGCTTGAAGATACGAAAACATCTGCAATCACAATTGATCACTCATTCGAAACTGCACAACATTTGGATGGGTCATGCAACAACAACTCATCTTCGTATACGTTTTTTGATCGTGATGCTCCTCAGTTAACGTACATTATGACTCAGTCGCCACTCGTCGTTCTACCCTTTCAACAATACTCTGACGCACACAAGTAGGCCATTTCTTGATTTCAAATTTTTAACAGACACTGAGGCGGCAAGGGGGCGCCTCAGGACTCCCCTGCGCTATTTTTCACCCCTCCCCTCCCCCCCTCCCATCCCATCTTTCCAGCCTAAGAAGTGTAATATTGGTACCCTGGAATTTCCGCACCCTCCACCTCCCCTCATTAACATCTCTATGTTTCACAAACTTAATGCCGCTCTCTTCCAAGTCGTCATCATAGTTTTCAGGCGTCTTTTTAAGCGAAACACAGCGCAACATAACAGCGCGCATAAGAGAGAGGAATTGGGGCTGGAATTTTCAATTTTTCAAAAATGATGTACTCTGTGAGTCACTAACAGTGCTGCGTTCCATACCATCAGATTACCGCCGAACGTCGAAATGGCGGACCAGAAAAATGCGGAACGCCAAAAAAAGTTGTATTCAGTGATTTCGCGAAAGTCGTTTTTTTTAACTCGCAAAAATTGACCATAATGGCTCTTGGCTGTTATCTCGTAGTGCTCCACGGCTGTTAAACGGATGATTTGAGAGGGAATGGAAGCGATAGATTTTTGCAAAACTTAAAAATAGCTTTAAAACAATATGGAGAGGATTTGCAGTAAGGTAGATTCTGAGAATGGAAAATATATTTACTGAACGTTTCAGATGAATATTAATAAGTTATTAGGTTATATGCCGATTATATTACCACCACTGATTCTTGTCAAGAATTATTGCAAAGGTTTATCTGCAAGAAGCATTTCGTAATCGACTACCGTTTTCCATTTCTGATATGCACCACCTCACTACCGCTGTTTTGATTTCTGTTCGAGTTTGATTTCTTTTAAGTTCGATCCAAACGTACATTCCAAGCTCAGTGCACATACCATCAGTGTTTCTTCGATTGTATAAGGGTTTTTCATTAATCGCTGTCCTTTCCCGTTGGGGTTATGAAGTTTTATACTGTTTTATTCTATGTCCCGTCCTCTCCTCCCCCCCACCCCCCACACTAAATGCTTTCTCTTTGATGAAGTACTATTAATGTTCTATCCATTACGAACGGCCATTTTTCTTCTGCTCTCAAGAAACTTGCTGTTGATATGATAAAGCGGAAATTTAGTTATTGATAACAGCACCGATACTGATAACAAAAAATTAACGAAAAATTGATCGATTGATAAAAAGTCAATTTAACAAAAAAACGGAACTCACTGTTTTAGTAGTTATCGATATCCATTTGTTTACAATTGTGCTTTTGTTAACGCTTTTACGAAAGCGCGTAAAGTGGTCGCATTTTGAAAGCCTGATAAGAAAATTGCAGGAAAAAACCGAAATTTACGAATTTTAGGAAAAAATCTAAATTTATCAATTTCAGTTTTTCTGGCTACACTTACGATGACCATGGAATATCGCAACACTGTTGCCAAAATTCCATACCGCAACGCTGTGAATCATTCTCACAAAATGTGTTCTTCTGCAAGGTTAAATTAATCCTCGTTTCAACTGGAAACATCTCCGTTCATTATCGTCATTAATGCTGAAATTTTGCACTTTCAATAAACTCGACGATCGAATATCATATTTTTTTTAAAATTACTATGGTGGAAATTTTTTAAATTACTATGATGGAAATTTTTTAAATTACTGTGGTGGAAATGTTTCCCGAATATATGATGTACTTGATGGTGTACTTGTTTACAGTTAGACATATTTTTTAATGTGTGCACAGCAGTTATATTTCCGATTTTGACTGCTGAAGAAAAGTCTTCCGATATGGCTGTTATTTATTGAGAGTATCTGATATTGTTATTGTGAATTTTTGATTTCCATTCACTCAGTATGCTTTACTGCTAGCATTCCTTCCGATCTACTGATGAGAGAAGAAATTCGCACAAACCATCTTTTTAATTCACCTCCCCCCCCCCTCACCTCCTTCCCTCCCTCAAATTTAATCCGTCATTTGGATAGGCTAATTTATGTAAAAACTGCCGAAATTACTGTGGCAAAGTAAAATGCTTCTTCGAGGGTTTCAGTTCGAGTGTGATGCAGGGAAGGGATGAGAAAAGTGTACATACGATGAGGGCGAGTATTAGCCGAGTTTGGAAACCACAGAACGGGATAAGAGATAGTGTGGAAACGATGCAGACGAGCTGATAGAAAAGGTTTCATGTGGCAGAAAAAGCTTTCACTAATGATAAATACTATATGGTAGTTGAGCTTTCTTTCCCGCATGAAACGTCTTTTTTTCGTCTGCATCTCTCCTGTTTCCACAATATATTTCTTGTTTCCTGTTTGTAGAT